>CABHPR010152881.1:7133-17914 GCA_902168415.1 Peromyscus melanophrys
CACACACACACACACACACACACACACACACACACACACACACACACACATACCATGAATTAACCGTGCATTAGCCAAATGCTGTGACCATTCGGTTGGTCCCCACTGTGCAATGGTGCTTCTTTGGGGGGAGGGGTTTAGGGATGGGTATTATAGGCAACTGAACTATTTCCTCGGTGGTGCTGAAAAGCACAGACCCCTTTGCAACCACATCCTGGTCATGAAGGAATTCAGATAGGTACCATTTCCTTCTGTGGCTAAGCCTGCAAAGGACTCTGACTTTGAACAGATCCAATCCATCATAATAAGGAGCGCTCTTACGGCCATAGAGTGGTTGGCAATAACTGAGTGTAAGGTTCTCCATGCCTCATAAAATGTCCGCATTTGTTTCTCAATGAGAGAATATTTATTTCTTGTACATGGAAATTGTTTGCAATAGAAGCAAACAGGCAAATGTTGGTGGACTCCCTTTTGCTTTGTGAGTCCCCAGTTAGCAATTCACCAATAAATGTGCAGTGTTGGTCAGGGTTGCATGCTCAGAGAAGAGCATATTGGCAGTTGCAGAAGGTGCTCTTTGTTTCTGTTCCCATTGGAAATTAGTTTCCAGTAACCCTCTAGAGGGTTTTTATAATAGTCTGCAAATATGGCACGTGATTTCTCTAGTATGCAAACATACCAGTTAGGAGCTCTATTTGAGTTTTGTCCCTGGATGATGGAATTAAAGGCATGTGCCACCCCCACCTTGTTCACTGTAGAATTTAGAAAACAACTACCTTATAGAACCTTAATTTGAACTTATAGAGGTCCACCTATCTCTGCTGCAATTAAAGGCATGGGCTACCACTGCCCTGCTCAAATATTTTATCTTAGCTCCAAATCACTCCAACTCTTAGAGATTTGGAAAACAAATTTTAACTGTAGTAACCCTTTGAATTTACATAAAACATTTTAAATCTCTTGACTGTGTTTTCAATATCAAACAACAAAAACATCCTTTTTATTTAAAAAGAAATGTGACATCTACATCTAACATGTGACAATCTACAATCTAACATTCTAAAATGGAATTAAGACATGTGATTTAAGAAAACCCATTTTTCCTTTCATGCCAGTAAGGCAAGTGTGCCTTTGGTAAATTATCATTCAAAATACTATTTTTTTATTTTTATTTTTTCATACCTGACCAAATGAAAGGCATTTTTTAAATCTTTATAAGTTAATTTGAACTGAATGACCAAGTTGTCTGGTCAACTATTTCCTCTCCTTATTCAGGAGGTCTCTCCTGTTTGAATCTAATCTTTATGAATCTCAATGTTATTCACAGCTTTTCTTCTCTAGTGGAAACAAAAGCAAAACCTCCTCCTTAAGATAACATATATTCCAGTTTCTATTCTGAAAAAATAAAGTGTTCAACACATCTTTAAAATACACAGACTGATTTAATTCAGCAGTTTTTTCTACTATCCAATGTCTCTCTGCAGCTGTTGTTCCTTTCTCATTAGCATTTAGAAAATTTAAAGTTAATATAGCTCTGTGTAATCTATCTCTGGGGATCTTTATTACCCCTTTATGTTTATTAAGCATATCTTTTAAAGTGCAATTAGATCTTTTATGTAACTGCTTGTCCTGTAGGATTGTGTGGTATACTTGTAAATGTGCTTCATGTTGTAATATGCAAAAAAAGTATTTCATTTTACTACAGACATATGCTGGAACATTGTCAGTCTTAATTTGTACAGGTATCCCCATAATAGTCATAACTTGTAATGAATGTGTAATTATGGAATCAGCCTTTTCCGAACTTAAAGCAATTGCCTGTTGAAATCCTGAATGTATATCTATGGTATGGTGCACATACTTTAACTTTCCAAACTCTGCAAAATGAAACACATCCATTTGCCAAATTTCATTTCTTTGAGTACCCTTTGGGTTGCTTCCTGCAGGTAATGGAGTTTGGTTATACAAAGGTCAAGTAGGACATTTCCTTATAATTTCCATGGCTTGTTGCTAAATGATAGAAAAAATCTTATTTAAATCTTTGCTGTTAACATGGTATTTTTTATGAAATTCTGAGGCTTCCAGCACATTTCCTATTAATAGCTCATCAGTTCCATCATTACCTTGTGCTAGAGGGCCTGGTAGACCAGTATGGGATCTGATATTTGTTATATACGATGGATGATTTCTATTTCTGATTATTTGTTGTAGCTGAATAAATAGCTAAGTCAATTCTGAATCATCCATAATAAGCTCAGTGGTTTTAATACGTAAAACAACTCTTTATATAGTCAATAACTATATTAAGAGATTTAGGAAAATCTAGTAATACCATAAGAATGGTGCATAGTTCTGATTTTCTAACTGAATCATAAGGACTTTGAGCCACTTTGCTTACTTTTTCCTAACTTATAACCTGCCTTTCCTGATTTATTTCCATCAATATAGAATATAGTGGCTCCAGAAAGTGGTGTCCCATTTACTATATGAAGAAGAATCCAATTAGTTCTTTTTATAAACTGAAGTCTCTTTCTTTGGGGATATTTGTTGCTAATCTCTTCCAAAAAAAATTACTTGCAAGTTCTTTGCCAATGTTCATTTTCTGCCCATAATGAGGCAATTTCAGCATTGGTAAAAGGTACCACAATTTCTGTTGGGTCTATTTCTGCTAATTGATGAAGTCTCACTTTTCCTTTCAGAATCAATTTAGAAACCTTTTCTATATAGGTGTTTAATTTTTTTACTCTGTTTGTATGCTAAAAAAAAAATGCCCATGCTAAGATATTATCTTCTCTCTATATAAGAATCTCTGTGGGAGAAGGAGTAGAAGGTAAAATAACCAGAATACAATCAAGCTCTTCATCCAAGCAATCCACATGCACATCCTGTAATTTCTTTTCTATCAGAGCCAATTCTTTTTCAGCCTCAGCTGGAAAATTTTTCTTAGCCTATTTAAGTTCTTATCACCTTGTAAGGTTTGAAATAAATTACTTAGCTTTTGAGTAGTTAATCCAATTGTGGGCCATAGCCAGTTAATATCTCCTAGCAATTTTTGAAAATCATTAAGAGCTTGTAATTGATCTCTCCTGATCTGTAATTTCTGTGGTTAAATTTTCTATAAACCTATCTTATATCCTAATTATTGATAGAATCTCCTCTTGGTATTTTTTCAGAAACAATTTATAATCTCCAGCAAGGCAAAATTCTCTTTATTTCATCAAACATTTTTTTCTAAGGTATCTGCATCTGAGTCAGTTGGTAAGATATCATTTATATAATGGTAAATTATAGGCTGAGGAAACTGTTTACAAATTAGTTCGAATGGCTGTTGTACAAACTATTGGTACAATGTGAGGCTGTTTAACATTCCTTGTGAAAGAATTTTCCACTGATATGTTTTAACAGGTTGAGCATTATTATAAGGAGGCACTGTGAAGGCAAATTCTTCTTTGTCCTATTCTTGGAAAGGTATAGTAAAAAAAAAAAAGTAGTCTTTTAAATCAATCACTATAATAAACCATCCCTTAGGTAATAAAGAAGGCAAGGGAATTCCAGGCTGTAAGAGCCCATTAGCTGAATCACCTTATTTGTGGTTCTTAAATTTGTTAACATTCTCCATTTTCCAGATTTTTTTAATGACTTAGCTGCTCCTGTACCAGCTGTCAAAAGCCATTGTTCCACCCACACAGGTTTGTCAGTTAACCATTTTTTTAAATAATTTATTTTAATTTTATTTTATGTGAGTTGGTGTGAAGGTGTCAGATGCCCTAGAACTGGAGTTACAGACAGTTGCAAGCTGCCATGTGGGTGCTGGGAATTGAACCCAGGTCCTCTGGAAGAGCAGCCAGTGCTCTTAACCACTGAGCCATCTCTCCAACCCCATCAGTTAACCATTTTAAAGGTAGGGCTGTTGGTCTTTCAATGGTACCAAAGCTGTTGGTACCTTTGAAAGACCAACAGCTGTTGTGCCCTGCTTATGAACAACCTGAATGGTCTGTGACTGTTTTTAATAATACCTCTTAATATTTTTCTCAGAAACATTCTTTATTTTATGGTTTGTTTTTGAGATTGTAGGAATGTTAATCTGTTTTCCATTGCTGCAACAAATCACATCCCCATAAATTTATAGCTATATTAGCCACACATGGTTTTAATTTTCCTATCTGTCTTTCTGGCCCTATACACTGGACCCATCTTGCACTTTGTTTTACCTGAAATAAAGTTCCAATCCCTAAAAGTGGAATATTTACCTCCTGAAGAGGCCAATCTGGATGCCAACGTTTTGGTGAAATTATTGTTATATCTGCCCCTGTGTCTAGTAAACCTACAATTTCATTGTCATTTATTTGTATTTTTAGCTTTGGTCTCTGATTATTTATAGCAGTTTGCCAAAATCTTGTTTTCTGGTCTCTCCTGATTTTTTTGTTTTATCTACTGAAGCTGTTCTGTCCTTGATTACAGACAGAGCAGTGTTGTTTTTAACAACAGACATTAAATCTTTTAATTGCTCTGTGGATGAGTTTCCCTGATGCTGACAGGGAATGATTGGACCAAATTTGATATTGGATCCTGCAGGAGGCCCCTTAGAGAATTTCCCAGTGGCAAAGGGTTACCTTGCCTGTCCCATGTTGATCTGCATTCATTAGTCCAATGCCAGCCTTTGTCACACCTTCTGAATACTCCAGAAGGCTGGAGCCTTCTGTTTGGATTATCTCTAGAAAAAACATTGTCTCTAGGAATGAATTGCCTACAATCCCTTTTCAAATGACTTTGCTTACCACAATTAAAACATCTGATCTTTTGATTTTTCATAAAACTTTTAGAAATTACTTCTCCTATCAGAGTAGCATCATAAACATGAGATCAAATATCAGCCGCATTTCTAATTCATTCATCTATGGGTGCTGATCTTGCCTTTAAATGCTTACTCATTCTTTTGCGTTCTGAATTAGCATTTTCAAAAGCCAAATATTCAATTAGTATTTGTCTGATTCTGGATCTGATACTTTTCTAATTACAGCTGAAGTCAATCTTTGCAGCAAAAATCAGTAAAGGCTTCTTTTGGCCCTTGTATAATTTTAGTAAATGATTCAGACCTCTTTCCTGATTCTTTAACCTTGCCCCAAGCATTTAAAGCTGCTAAACAACATAGTGCCAAAGTGTGATCATCAAATTCAAGCTGCCTTTACAATTTAACATATTGGCCTCCACCTAGAAACTGATCTTGGGAAATATTAATACCTCTAGCCCTATTTCATTGTTCTATGACCCCAGCTTCCACTTTCCACCATGTTCACCATTGTAACTGAGGACCAGCTTCCAATATTGCTGTTGCCAAATCTTTCCAGGGGATAATTCTATTCTAGTTGCACATAAATTTAATATCTGCTTCACATAGGATGGATGCATACCATATGAAATGACTGCTTTCCTTAAATCTCCTCAAATCTAATATTTCTACAGGATTCCATTTGACTTCTTGATAACCTCAGAAGTGTCTATTGTCTCCTCATAGTTCTTGTATAGCAACTGTATAAAAACTAAGGTTGGTTTTCTAATAACCTTGGGCCACCCCACTGCAGTTTTATCATGCAGTGGTGTGGTAGATTCTTGTCTTAATTCCTCTGTCTGTGTCTGGATATTTTTCTTGTTTTCATTTATAATTCTTTCTAAGGCTTGTATCTTATCAGTCCAATTTTCATAAAATGTGGCACAAAAAATACCACTATGGCTATTAAAGATAAAATATGAATTACCAGACTGATAGTAATTATAATTGGTATTATGCAAATCTCAGTTAAGTCATTTATATTTTCATTTTCTCCTTCCATTTTCAAGCCATCTAAATGGGTCTTGATGCCCTGCATTGTATTTCCCATCCTTAATGTGGAAAAGATTTTTTCTTTTAATATTACTTATCTCTCTCCTTAAGGACTTCCCAGGTGTCTTACCAAATCTGATGACTTCTCAGTTTGTCCACTGCTGGCATGATTTCTCTGTCCATGTGGTTGTGTCACACATTGGAGCACCAAATGTTGTTTTCAACTAAGTCTCTGTCATTCTATTTTATCAATAAAGACTCAGGAGCCAGATGCTGGGGCTAGCTAGAGAGGCAGAGAAAACACCCAGCTGCTTCTTCCTCCACCATCATCCCAGAAAGAGAGCTTACTCCTAGACACTTCAAACAAAAATCCTCCAGCCAGATGTCCCTCCCTTATACTTTCTGTGCATCTTTCTCCCTGTCCTCCTGATTTCCTCTTACTCTCTATGAAGACAACCAAAAAGAGAACTTTCATAGGACATGAAGTCTGGGCCTTGAACTCTGACTTCCAGCCTCTAGCTTATAAGAAATCAGTGTCTCTTATTGAAGCCACCAAATCTAGTATATTGCTATATAGCAGACAAACTGATGAATACAGTGACCATACATATTATGCTTTAGAGTGTGTGTGTGTGTGTGTGTGTGTGTGTGTGTGTGTGTGTGTACAAATATTTATGTTCACTGAGAGGGCTTGGGAATTTCAGTAACAAATAACATAAACTTTGGTTTCTGAATACAGATTGAACATTCCCCTATTCAAAAGACTTGGGGTTTTTTCAGAGTTTTGAAGATTTGCATATAGCTATCATGAGATATCTTGGGGATGGGCTCAAGTCTAAACATGAAATTTGTTTGTGCTTAATACCAGTTACATTATCCATAGAGCCCAAGTACATTTGCAATGTGCCTGTATTTTGACTGTGAGGCCAAGTGTGGAATTGTCCATGTATGGCAGCATGTTAATATTCAGTTTCAGATTTTTTTGAATAGGCTAGATTTAGAGGTATTTTTAATTAGGAATGCTCAGCCCTGTACCATTCCACACTGAAGGAAAACAGTCATCCCAATTACCCTCTTCTCCCTTTGCTACTGTCTTTTTCTTTTCCTTTGTCTATCCTGAAAAGCTATTATTAGATATTGTGATGGTTATGTTGACCGTCACCTTGACAGAATCTGGGATCCCCTGGTTGACAGGCCTCTGGACACACCTGTGGGGGAGTATTCAGCCTCCAACATGGCTATGAATGTCTGTGCTAATTAGGTTCATTGAGGTGGGAAGACCCATGCTGGTGGCTCCATGATAGGAGCTGTAGTCCTGAACTATGCAAAAAGGAAAAAGCTAGTAGAGGACAGCATTGTTCTTTCTCTTGGCTGTGAGTGCAAAGTGGCCAGCTGCTTCAGGCTCCTTCTCCGTCATGAGGGGCTCTAAACCTCACACTGCGAGCCAAAATAAACCCTCTCTCCCTTAAGTTGCTTTGGTCAGAGTATTTTATCACAGCAACTGGAAAAGTGACTAAGACAGGTATATTCACGTTTAGACTTGAGCTGTTTTTAGTAAATTGACCTCTTTATTGTAAGTATCAGTCAGCTGCACAGGCCATAACAAAATATTACAGATAGGGCGATTCAACAGTAGGAAGTTAGTTCTCATAATTCTAGAGACTGGAAGTCCAAAATCAAGAGCCAATATGGTTGGTTTCTGGTGAGCTCTCTCCCACGGCTCATAAATAGCCACTTTCTTGCTAGGAGTTCACCAGGTCTTCCTTCCATGGATGAGGGAAAAGCAAGCTTTCTTCTGTTGTGGAGTATTATTTTAACTAGGCAAAGACGTGTTACACTTGTTTATGCTGCATAATATTACTTTAACTGTGCAAAGGTGTGCTACATTTGTTTCTGCTGCATTTCTTTAATTATGAAAAGATGTGTTGCATTCAGAACAGCTTCAAGGCTGCTAAGATGATCAGCCTCACAGACTACTTTAGCCAAGACTTAACAATTATCCTGATTTTTTTTCAAGGTTCCCCCAAAGATTCCAGCATCTCCAGACATCAGAAAGCAGTCTATGAAAAACAATGCCCACATTCCCAAAAGATGGGTTATGGATGTGTAAAATTGTTATTGATCATAGTTTAAAAAAAAAAAAACTAAACAAAAGAGTTAAACCTAAAGATCTCTTTCTAAAGGAAAAAAGAAGGATATGATATAGAAATGATGGGAAAAGGTAGATTAGTGAATCCACTTTAATCTAAAAAACAACTATTAATCTCAAAATATTTTACATTGGTATGGATTTTGGTTTGTTGATACAAATTTAAAATTAATTTCGTTATATTGTATGTATGTTAACTCTTGTTTAGGGTATTGTTTTTATGTGGCTCATTTAAAAATGTAATGTGTAATTAAGAAATACAGATTAATAGTCATCTATAGTAGTCAAACTTTTTATAATAGTCAAACTTAATAGTCATGTTAGGTATGTTTTCAAAGTCATACACAGATATATTTAGATAAATAGATGGTCTCCAAATACTTCAATGATCTACAGAATATGGCATTTAACATGTTTAATAAGGTAAGGCTTTTCATGGCAGTGAGATATGTCTGCTCCAGACAATATCAATTTACTTCAAAAGAGGATGTTGGGAACTGAAGAAACTCCATATGGAATTTGCTTACTTTCTTTATGGCAAAAGCCAACCATTTGGTCAAAAAACTTCCCTTGGCTCAACTGCTGACAGTATACTGTCCAAACTGGACCAACAGGATGCAAAAGAAAGTGACTGCCAAACTTTGCCAAGACAAGGTAGGCCAGTCCTTCAAAATTCCCTGCTTCTCAAAAATGTCTGTCAGATATACTAGGCCTGTAGGCCAAAGTTGAATGCCCCAACATTACAGAAGAACTTTGGGTGACTGTCCAGGCAGCAATGATGTCCCTGTCATTAAATAATATTATAACCTTCTGGAGTCTTTGATGGAGTTAGAGACTAAATCATTAGGCTTAAAGTTTTTCTTAGTTATGATAAAAAGGTAAATTAAATATAAAACTTTGACCCACAAAGATAAGATAGATAGTATTTTCTCTAAATTTGCCAAATACAAATGGACTGAATATTGTAACTGTAATTCTTACTTGATAATTGTTTTTGTTGTACATAATTTTACTGTGTTAAAGTTAAAAACTTTTTTAATTAGACAAAAAGGGGAAAATGTGAAATACTCCTTTTACACTGTGTGAATATATGTCACTGTGATTGGTTTAATGAAGAAGCTGACTGGCCAATAGCTGGACAGGTAGAGGTTAGGCAGGAGAGCCAAACTATGAGGATGCTGAGAAGAAGAAGGGCAGAGTCTGGGAGTCACAAACAAATGCAGGAAGAAGCAAGATGGGTGTGCCATACTGAGAAAAGGTACCAAGCCACATGGTACACAAAGTGTAGATAAGAAATATGGATCAATTTAAAATGTAAGCATTAGCTAGTAACAAGCCTGAGCTATTGGTCGAGCATTTATAATTAGTATTAAGCCTCTGTGTGGTTATTTGGGGAGTGGCTGGTGGGACAGAGCTGATCGGTAGTCTAAGGGAAAACTTCCACCCACAGGTATGGCGATTCACATCTGCGATCACAGGACTCAGAAGACTAAAGCAGGAGGGTCAGGAGTTCAAAGCAAGCCTGGGCTACACAGTGGAACTCTGTCTTCAATCAATAAATACTTGAAGTATGTTAAATAAAAAATCAAGAGTATTTCTCATAAATCATGTCACCTCAGTCTTACTTTTCTATTCAGCCTAACAAATCCTCGATTTCAATTGGAGTGTTCAGTCTTTTTACCTAATGAAATTGTTGATGTGATGCTCCTTAATTCTCTCTTGTCATTCTTTTTCCATACATTCCCTGTTCTTCATTCTTGTGTCCCTCCTTTTCTGACTTAAGTTAACTGAGTGCTACTGAGTGTTCTAGCTTCTCCACCCTCTTTTAATTATACTTCTTTGTCCTTTTAATAATTGTGTCGCACAAGTTACAGCATGCATCCTCAACTCACCATGGCTTCATGGTGTACAAAAGGATCATTCCATAACATGGCCTCCATGGGCATTATAATTATATACATGTGTACATACACTCACACACAGACACACAGAGACACATAATTAAAGTAAATTTAAAATTAAATTCCAAAAAGCCATAGTCTAGAGAGAATTACAGAGACACTATGTTCAAAGACAGATAATTACAATACCATTTTAACATAAGAAGACTTCCTAATTATTATTACAAAATATGTATACTATTGAAATTAAATCCTGGGGAGAAGTATACACACACACACACACACACACACACACACACACACACACGCGCGTACGCGTGCACACACGCACACACACACATGTACACACACACACACACAATTTTCTATCAGTCCCAACTATGGGTATATGTGACAAAACTGCAATGCAAATTTAGAAAAGATGATAAGCATCTTAAAAATAACACACTAGTGAATCCCAGGACAGCCAAAGCTATGTAGAGAGCCTATGTCAAAAATGAAAAAAAAAAAATATAGCACCATCCGTGTAGGGGACAGCAATAAAGCACAAGACAACTCGATCCTTCCATTAAAGAAATTACAACTATAAACCCTAGGGGAGAAACTCAAAAGGACTTCATAAGCATAAATGAACCATAACACATGGTAGCCCCGAGGTGTGGATGCAGACAGAGGCGGCCACAGACATGAGGTGAGTTTCAAGTCCTGGGACTTCTCTCTGGGAGTATTAGCAACTGCCACAGTGGTACCAAGCAGCAAAACCCTGAAAGAGGAGAGCATCGTTGTTCTCATTAAAAGAAATGAAGGAGACAAGAGACTCCAGAACTGCCATACTGAGTGAGGACAGTGGAAAAAGGAAAGAAGGAAGGGAGAGGAGAGAGAGACAGAGAGAGAGAGAGAGAGAGAGAGAGAG
>CABHPR010152882.1:7366-18267 GCA_902168415.1 Peromyscus melanophrys
AAGTTCAGCATGTCTCCCTCTGTTGATTGTCACCATGCTATACTATAGAGAACACTTCATGCCCACACACCAAACCCCTCTGCTCACTGTTATCATCCTATACTATAGACGAAGTTCCGTGCCCACACACCAAGCCCCTCTGCTCATTGTCACCATGCTATACTATAGATGAAGTTCCGTGCCCACACACCAAGTCCCTCTGCTCACTGTCACCATGCTATACTATAGAAAGTTCTGTGCCCACACACCAAGCCCCTCTTCCTCTGCACCCTGGCACTGAGTTGACCCATACAGGGATGGCTAAGAGGGGCAGACTTCAAATTCATAATTTGTCAATGATCTTACATCATCTGCTGCTTGAAATATCTTACAACTTGTATTTGTGTCATTTAACAATTGTAAGACTACGTTAATGGCTTTGAACCAAAGCTACAATGTGAAACTAACTTTCTAACTAGAGTAAGTATCTGAGGATAAGGAAATTTCATTAGCTGCAATTGTAGTACATTAATATACACTGCTTGCCAACCAGGAAGCATTAGTTGGTTTCTTGTTTGTTTCTCTATACAATTTCTGACCAGTTCATCTTGATTTATGAAGCCCTGCGTAACTTGGAAACTGGTTTCCTTAGGGTGGATCAACTGCAGAACAAAACAGGTCTTTGTGGGAACTTGTTCTGAGTGATCGGTGAAGTAGTATAAACGGAAATCTTGCGTGGGGGTCACGTGACCAACTGGAACTACTACAAAATTAACTTGGTTTTTATGTGTTAAGAAATGAATGAGGTTGGCAACAAAGACTATGTTCACTTAAAAGTACATGCATACAGAAGGAGGGCAATTCCAGAGAGGTGAGCAGAGACAGCCAGATCCTACTTCTAGGAATTGTCCCGTGTTGGGCAAAGGAGATGGCAGTCTCAGCTCACACACCCCTATTTATGTCTGATCCTCCTTCGGCAACTTGTTTTGGTATGTCCCTCAAGGTAGACGGTCACAGGCTACTGTGCAAATGTAAATTAAAACTTGGCTTATGCCGGGTGGTGGTGGCACACATCTTTAATCCCAGCACTCCAGAGGCAGAGGCAGGTAGATCTCTGAGTTCTAGGCCAGCCTGATCTACAGAGTGAGTTCCAGGACAGCCAAAGCTACACTTAGAAATTCTGTCTTGAGAAACCAAAATAAATAAATGTGTGTGTGTGTGTGTGTGTGTGTGTGTGTGTGTGTGTGTGTGTAGAGAGGGGGGGGCGCGAGCGCTAGCAAGCTTGGTTTATAAGAAAAATCAATCTGTTCAACAGGCTGCTTTCTAGATCTTTTATTTGTTTTTCTGTTTTGAGACAAAAGTCTTGCTATGTAGTAGTCCTGGCTGGTCTAGACCTTGGTGTATAGCCCAGGTTGGCCTTAAACTCATGGCAATCTCCCTGCCTCAATGTCCTAAGTGTAGGGATCACAGGTATACCCCAGCACATGTAACTTCCAGATTTTTAAAGGAGTAAAACTGTACATACTTAGGAATTAGTTGCAGAGAATCAGGTACAGAAAAATGAAATGAATACTTCTTAAAAGTCAAAATAAATGTAGCGCATCAAAAGATACTCCTAGTGGAACATAGAGATAATGCCTTAAAATGCCTTTGCTTATCAAGCCATACCAGCATATGTTACCATGTAATTATCTCTGCTCTGAATAGTCCATTGCCAGACAACGAATCTTCCATAATGGAATCCCAGCTAGGAACTGGGTGAGCCTTTAGAGTCTTGGAAGGTAGTAAGAGAGAACTAACTACAACATGTATCAACAAGTAGATGAGCATTTCACAAGTGATAAAGTACCACTAACAGAAAGAGGAAAGGAATTTAAAACAATTAGTCATTTTTCTTTAGGATTCTTTTGGTATGAGGTAATTATTTCAGCAGTGCTGAAATCAAAACAATTGCAGATGTCGTGTTTCATTTCTCTTAATTGGAAAAAAAATTCTTAAAGGAAAATGTCTATTTCAACTGCTGCCAACAGGGATCACCATAGATGGGCCTGGCAACCTTGCTGCAGGTAAGTAAGGAGTTTTACTCTGAGATAGCTAGCTACATTACTGCTACTCTGGAAATAGGAACCTTTATGTTAATTATAGTTAAAGTACTCTGTGGGGGCGGAGCAGAGACTAGAGAAGGAGGGAGGGAGGGGGAGAGAGGGCAAGTGTGAAGTGTGTGTGCTTGCTCTGGTATTGGGGAGTGACATCCTGAGTGCATGTGCTATTCACATAGGCATGACCTCTGGCCCATGAAGGAATGAAGCATGAGAAAGCCTTCAATCCTCTGGTCATAGGTCTATAAAGAAGGCCCTGTACATCACAAGACCATCTTGAAGAAATAGTATTATCAACTGAGCCCTTCTACCACGGAAGTGTCAAATCTGCATAAAAGTGGAAACAATCTGGTGTGGTGGCTCATGCCTGTGAGCTAACACTCAGGAGACTGAGGCACAAAATGGCTATGCGTTTAAAGCCAGCTAGACTACAAATTGAGACTATCTCAAAAATATATGTGTATATATGTATGTCGATGAATATATGTATATGTACGTACATGGGTTGGTTTCTACATCTAGCTAGAGTGTTGCCGGAGAATTTCTCTCCAGCTCCCAAGTCCCACCAGTCCCTGGTTCCCGGACCGAACCCATTCATAAAATAAACACACAGATGCTTACATTATTTAAACTGCTTGGCCATTAGCTCAGGCCTATCATTGTCTAGCTCTTACTCTTATATTTAGCCCATTTCTATTAATCTCTACTTTGCCACGTGGCTCGTGGCTTACCGGTACTTTACATCTTCCTTCTCCTCGCCGCAGCTCCAGCCAGTCTCCCTATCCTTCCTTCCTCCTCAATTTTCCTCTCTGTTAGTCCCGCCTATACTTCCTGTCTGGCTATTGGCCAATCAGTGTTTACTGACATATAGCGATATCCATAGCACTAGAGGCATAATGCCTAAAGGCAAGCACAGAGTCTGCCCTTCCCCTTTCCATGTGTGTACATACTTGCAGAAAGTTACAGTCACGGAGGCATTTTTCAGAGTAGCCATACATTTTGTGAAGACCCAGTCTTTCCAAATGCCTTTCAGAACTTGGAACTGTAAAATCTGTTTCATCTGCAAAGGCATGCAGCGCGCTCACTGTGGCTTGAATTTGCATTTCTCTAACAGCACACACAGCGCTGCATTTCTTTTCTGCAATGCAACCTCTTTGTTGAAGCATCTGCTTACAGTCTTCTGCCCAGTTGTCTTTTATCAGACTCTTCAAGTTCTGTACTTATTCTGATTATCAGCCCTTTGTCAGACAGATGCTTTGAAAACATAGTCTCACAACCTGAGCTTTTATTACCCCCATTTTCTTAGCAGCTGATGTCTTTAAATTTTAATGAAGAGCAAGACAGTAAGTTTGTGAATTATGAATTATACTTTCTAAAATCTAAGAGACTTTTGTTGGAGAATAACATAAAATTTCCACTTGTTTTCTTCTAGAAGTTCAGCAATTTTAACTTTTACATTTAGTCTATAACTCACTGTGAGTTCGTTTTTGTACACAGTACAGGATACTAAGGGAGGTTCTTTTGCAATTATACACAATGTCCAATTGTTCCAGCACCACTGGATCGCCTCTGTATTTGCATTAAAAAATTAAGTACACGTGGGCTTCCTCTGCACTCAACAAACATCCTGTCATTAATATATGTGACCATTCTTTCTCCAATACCTCATCGTGATTATGGCAGCTTTACAGTAAGATGTGAATCAGTACTGAGTTCTCTGATTTTGTTCTTTGTCAAAATTGTTCGACTATTACAATTTCTTTTAAATTTCTATTTAAATTTAAGAATGTTTATTGATTTCAACAACAAAAAAGCCCGCTATGGGTTCGATTGGGATCAGACTGAAAATATAAGTCAATTTCGGGGAGAACTGGCATCTTAACAATATTGAATTTTCTTTTAAAACAAATTTTTACATTCATTTATTCATTTTGTGCGGTGAGTGAGTGAAGGATGCCGCATGCCATGGCACGCATCTGGAGGTGAGAGAACAACTTTTGGGAGTTTCTTCTCTTCATCCACCATGTGGGTCCCAGGGATTGAACACTGCATACCCAGAACAAACCACAGTTCGTTATGATATTATCCTTTGAGTTCACCGCTTTCACCATGCTAACATTTGTGGGAGACTTCTGTTATGTCATAAGCGATGTACATAGTTAAAGGAGTTTTTTTAATAGGTTTGCCTAGTTCTGGTGTCTAGCTTAAGTTACTAGGAAATTCACATACAATAGCTGAAAGGACTTAAAATGGTTACACCTCAAAACACTACACTAAAAACTTACGGAGAGTACATTCAAATCCACAATTTTAAACGTTTATAAACACAAAATGGTTTAGTCATACTTCCACCACCCTCAATCATTTGTATTAACTACAGAAACTCCTCATGGTAAATAGCTTGGCCCCAGCTTGATTATACTTAGACATTTTTTTTTTTTTGGTTTTTTGAGACAGGGTTTCTCTGTGTAGCCCTGGCTGTCCTGGACCACACTCTGTAGACCAGACTGGCCTTGAACTCAGAGATCCAATAGCCTCTGCCTCCTGCTGTAATCTGCTGGGACTAAAGGCGTGTGCCACCACCGCCTGGCAGGATTCAACTTCTTATGTAGAGAAAATGACTGGGGCAGGGAGGGAAATACTCAAATGTCACACGGAAGTATTTCACACACCTTCAATAGTCTATAAACGCCTGTCTCTACCGCTAATCCCTCGTAGGTATTTTTGTTGTATATTAACAATAGTACACACTTCTGTAAGGTTATGGCTAGAACGTATTACTTTATAGATGAAAATAATTTTATTGATCATATTTAGATTTAAGACAGTATGCACATTTTCCTATGTTCACAAAAAAATGTATGCTCATTTTGTACAACTTAGTCAATTCAGAACACCAAGACTGTTTACTTAAACATCAGAAAAAGTGCTTGCTGCACAAGGATGAGGACCTGGGAGGGACCCCAGCACGTGTAAAAAGCTAGGCTGGGGGCACACCTGCAGCCCCATCACTGAAGCACAGACAGGTGGACTGTAGGGTCTCGCTGGACAGACAGCCTAGACAATCTAGCTCCAAGTTCAGTGACAAACACCATCTCAATAATATATTAATAGTGTGAAAAATGACAGAGAGAGAAGACACATGGCTTTGACCTCTAACCTCTACATGTGCATACCCACAAATACAAAACATACTCACACGTACATGCACACACTCACATATATGTAATGTGCATATATACACAGGTACAAATTTTCAAACTAGCTTGTTTATTTGCTTGAGACGGGGATGTATATGAGTCCAGGCTAGCGTGAGACTCGTTACGGAGCCCAGTACTCTTGTGATTCTCCTGCCTCGTTAGTTCTCCCAGACACTGGGATTATAGGAAGTGTGCCATCACATTACAGTTTTAATGTGATGATGAGAAACGTGACTGTCTGCCACTCTCAGGATTAATTGGGTAAGTTACTGAGTCTTACTGAGTTTATGTTTTACTATTCCAGAAAATGAGTCAGTAATATGATTAACCCAGAAATACTTCTCAAGTGAATTCTAGTAATGAAATCTCTACAGAGAAATGTAATACAGGTAACTATTAGTTTCCATTTTTAAAGAAAATGATATTTTTGAACAGTATTAGAGATTAGCTATAAACATTTTGAAACTCCTATTTCTGCAACACTGTTAATTAGAGATTAGCTATAAATATTTTAAGTATTATTTTTTAAAAAAAGCCCAGTCTCCCATTAGCAAAACACTCTAGTATTCTAAAATATCTAATTTGTATGTATGTACCAAATACATAAATGTTTGGTTTTTAGCATGTATCATTTTAGTTAAAGATATCTAAAGCATAAAATGAGGCATACCTCTATTGTGGCATGGAATAACATTTTCCACAAAGCCCATCTTTCTTTTATTTACTCTAAATTTATCACAAGTCTAAAACACCAATAGGAGAGAGGCAAAAATGGATGTACACTACTTCTCAGATGCTCCTCTCGCTCAGTGAGCCTCTAACCTAAGTCCTTTCTTTCTTTTTTTTTTTTTTTTTTTTTTTTTTTGGTTTTTCGAAACAGGGTTTCTCTGTGTAGCTTTGCACCTTTCCTGGAACTCGCTTTGGAGACCAGGCTGGCCTCGAACTCACAGAGATCCGCCTGCCTCTGCCTCCCGAGTGCTGGGATTAAAGGCGTGAGCCACCACCGCCCGGCCCCTAAGTCCTTTCTTAGAAGCCAAGAAAGAATGTCGATTCCTCTCCCACTTTCCTTGTTTACTCAATATCATCTGGAATAATAAACAATCCCATTTTCACCAGGAAACTGAATATAAAATGAGTTTGGGTCATTCCAAACAATGGGCTATTCTCTCACCAAGTTGGCAGATCTATTGTCAGATGCAATTAAACAGAGAGTGCCTGTGCATAAACTGGCTTATTTTGGCAGCAAACTACACAATTCCGATTTTCCCTGAGAACTTCATAGACGCTCACTTCAAAGGCACACCACTGGCCTGCAGGTGGGAAAATGTGCTGGGATGTTCTCCTGGTAGGAGAAACCCACTGCAACCACTTCATTTAACTCCCATTTTATTCCTCGGGTGTTGGGGATCTAAGGGCAGCAGCACCTTGTGTACTCAGCAACCCTCTAGCACTGAGCTGATGATCCCCAGCTCTACTCACTCACTGGTGAGGAAAACAAAGTAAGATGGGATGCGGAATGTAACAAATACTTTCAACCTACTTCACCAGCTGGTTGCTCCCAAGCTACCTTCACTACTCCCTCCAGGACATTTTCAGCAAGAAAATCATCCAAGAAAAATTGCTCCGAATAGAAACAAACAGTGGAAGTCCTGGCTTCATGGGGCACAATCCTTTTCTCCATCAGATTTCACTGTAAACGTTGACAGTGTCCATAGTTCACTTGGGGAGGTTTTGTCTTTCTCGAAAGTAAGGTTCGTCTTAGAAGGAAGGGCCTCAAAGATCATCAACCCATCTCTCCTTTCAGGATCCCTGGCCGAGACTTCCTGGTTTAGTCATGGACTTCCTCTTTCTCAGGGCAGGTTCCTGTGCAGTCATCCTTTGTTCTGAAACTGTTTACTCAAGGTCAACAGAATGCATACCTTCAGCATTAGCAACCAGACTCCAGTTCCAACTGATGTGATATCATCTGATGTGGCCAACTGCGCAGAAGGTAGCAGGTCTCCTGCAGAAATCCTTGATACCTTCAATTCCCAGATTCAAAAGCAGTCACTATCCTAGCAATCAGATCTATTCCTTCTCTGTCCCAAATGTCATCTTTGAAAAGGCTCCTCCCTGGTTCCAGTAAACAAATTCCAGGTCACTTTTTACTCCTTTATGTTGGCCAAGGATACTAAAGAAAAACAAAAATATCTGCCAAAGTGCTGCCGTACTCTGTGAATTTATTGTTATTCAATAAATTTTGATATCATAGAAATGCCAGGCATGTTCGTTCATCTATGTTTCTGACCCAGCATGGTCAGAACAAATGTAAGGCTCTAAATTTGATCCTCATCACTTTAAAGCAAAGTGAACAACAAAACACAGGAGGCCAGGAACTCAGAAAAGGAAAACCCAATTACCAAGAGTTGTTTTTCATTGTAAAATATCTGTCATGCATATATATATAGTGTTAAATTCCTGTTTTGATAATACCATACATCTGCAGAACTCTACACTCTGCAAGTTGTTATTAAACAGTGACTCAATCTCTCTTCCCCTCAACCTCATGAGCTAACATTCTTTCTGACTACTCGTATTACTTTAAGTGCCTCATACAAATGGAAATATACAGTTTTCGTCATTTTGTAACTACTTTATTTCACTTGGCAGTATCCTCAAGGGTCACAGATGCAGAATACCTCAGAATTTCTGTCCTTAAAAATGCTAACAATATTCCACTACTATGTTAATATACTTTGCTTATCCAGTCATACCTCTGTAGGCTTTTCTGACTCTTCTGTCTTAGCTGTCAGAAACAATACTGCTATAAACAGACCGAGCTTTCAATTCTTTAGGGCACAGAATCAGATGCAGAGTTTTAGGACCTTATGATGATCCTGTTCCTAACTTTTTAAAATTAGTTATGGGCACTGGCCCATACACACATCTTTATGCTAATGCCACACTATTTTTTTTATTAGCTTTGCCATCATTTTTGAAATTGAGAAATGTCAGTTCTCCTTCTTAGTTCTTTTTCAAGATGCCTTTGGTTATTTGGGAATCCCTTGAGATTTTGTGTGAGTTTTAGAGTTTTTCATTATCTGTACAGATGTCCCTGGACCTCCAAATTGGACTGAAGTGCATTTGTAGATAACCTCAGTAGCACTGATATCTTGATATTAAATCTTAAAGAACATGAACATGAGGTATTTTTCACTTATCTAATGCCTTCTACTACTTTCAAATCCAGCAATGGCTCACAATACTCACTGTGAATCTTTTCTGTTGTTAGTTAATTCTACATTTCCATTCTTGACCAAACTATTATAAAGGAATTATTTAATTCCCTTTTCAGAGTACTAATTTTTAATGGCCAGACATGTAGCTCATGTTTGTGCATGAACTTGTTTCCTGCTACTGTGCTGAATGCATTTACTAGTTTGAACTGATAAAGTCTGGGATTTTCGACATATAAGGTCATAGCAGCTATTAATAGAGTTACTTTTACCTCTTTTTAATTTGTGTGCATTTTATGTCCCTTTTCTTACATAACTGTCCTGGCTCCAACTTTCAGCACTAATTGACAAAAGCAGACAAGCAGCAACACTTTCCAGAGCCAGGTTTAGGCTGGGTGTGTTGGTGCAGATCTGTAATGCCAGCACACGGAAGGCTAAGGCAGCAAGATTCTGAGTTCAAGGCCAGCCTCACACACAGCTAGACTTTCTCTCAACAGCTCAGAGCAAACAAGCAAACCAACCAACCAACCAACCAAAAATCCATTTATACTGTCACAGCTAAGTTGCTGCTCACTGTGGGATTTTTATAAGTGGCTTTTTTATCTTGAGGGAGCCTTTCTACACCTAGTTGTTGAGTGTTTTATTGTGTGAGTATTGAATTTGCCAACTGCTTTTATAACTTCGGTTCCAATGGTCATACAGATTTTTCTTTCAGGAACTCTGTTCATGTGGTACAAGTGCTGAATTATTCTTACATTCTAGCAATGAATCCCACAGGACTTTAATGTTTAATCCTTCCTTATTTACTTACTCGGTTTATTTTTATTTACGTGTGTATGTGTCTGTATAAATGTATGCTGTGGGAGTGGGGGTTATCCACAGAGGCCAGAAGAGGGCGTCAGATCCCCTGGAGCTGGAGTTTTAGGCAGTTGGGAGCCAATTGATGAGGGTGCTGGGAACTGGACATGGGTCCTCTGCAAGAGCAGTTCTTAACCACTGAGCCCTAGCCCTAGCCTATCTAATCCTTTTTATATCCTGCTGAATTCAATTTGCTATCATTTTCTTTTGCCTGAGGATTTTTGCACTGGTGCTTATAATAGCTATCATATTGCGATGATAAAGTGCAGGCAACAATAGCTGTAAGTGAAAAGGACTCAGCTTAGTCCACAGTCCTCAGCTATGTTGATTCTGTTTCCATGATGAGGCAGTAGCATGTGATAGAGGATACTCACTTTATGGAGAACAGAAAGAGTTAAAAAAAAAAATGGTATAATCCCCTAGTGACCTACTTCCTTCACCTACATACCACCTCCTAAAATTTACAGACCTCATTAAAAAACGCCACCAGTTAGGGGCCTAGACTTTAACACAGCCTAGGGCAGGACACTTCAGACTCCAGTGATGTCTTAGTTACTATTCTATTGCTGTGATGAAACACCATGACCAGATGACTTATAAAAGGAAGCATTTTAATGGAAGCTTCCTTACAATTTCAGAGGGTTAATCCATAATCATCATGCAAGGAGTATGGCAGCAGACAGGCAGGCATGGTGCTGGAGAAGTAACTGAGAGGTCACATCTGGTCCACAAGTTGCAGCAGAGAGTGAGACTGAGCCTGGTGTGGGCTTTTGAAACCTCAAGGCCCACTCCCAGTGACACACCTCGTTCAACAAGGCCATACCTCTTAATCCTTCCTAAACAGTTCCACCATATAGGGAACAAACATTTAAACATATGAGCCTATGGGGGCCATTCTCATCAAAACCACCACAGGCAGTAACAGAGCTCAGAAGACAGAATGCTCTGTGGTTTTCTTGTAGTGTCTTCAGTTGGCTGGGATAAGGGTAACATCATCATAGAATGAGTTAAGATGTGTCTCCTGTAGGCTTGGGGAGATCAGTGAGTTTTCCTTTAAATGCCTGGTGGACTACCCCAGTAAAAGCATCAGGTCTAGAGTGCTTCTTCATTGGGGAATTTTGTTATTTCTGATTCAATCTTATCAACTATAAACTGATTCAAGTTTCCATGTCGTCATGATTCAGACTAGGTTTGGTACTTCTAGAATCCTGCCTCCTTCAAGTCAGTTGTTGAAAGCATCATTTTATAATCCTTTTTAACTGGGTAGAATTTGCATGAAATTGTCAACTTTCATTTTTGGTTATTGTCATTTGAATTTTCTTTTCTTGTTGTCATTTAACCTATGTAAAAGTTTGCCAATTTTGCTTATATGTATATTTTAATAATTTCTTTTTTGAGATTAATATAATTATATCATTTCCCCCTTTCCTTTTTCCAAACCCTCTCTCATATACTCCTCTTTGTTCTATTTCAAAATCATAGCCTCTTTTTTTCATTTGTCATGGTTACATACGTGTGTGTGTGTGTGTGTGTGTGTGTGTGTGTGTGTG
>CABHPR010152884.1:0-24691 GCA_902168415.1 Peromyscus melanophrys
TCAGTAAAACTGCAGCACAAGTTTGATAAACTTGATATTTATGGTTTTGTTCTTTTTAAACTGTTATAAATATACCATAAAGAAAGTAAATTAGTTAGTAGATTAGATTTTCATCTGTATGAGATTGCTGAGTCTGGAGAGACGGCTCAGTGGTTGAAGCACCGGCTGTTCTTGCAGCAGAGGACACAGGTTCAGTTCCCAGCACCCAGTGGAGGCTCACAAGTCTGTAACTCCAGTTCCAGAGGATCTGACACCCTCTTCTGATCTCCTCCTTGGACTTTGGACACATATATACATTCAGACAAAATAGTCATGCACATAAAATTAAATGAATTGTATCTTTTTGTTAAAGGGAATTTTATTGCCACAGTGCCCATTGTTTTCTGAGCAGCAACATAAAGATAACATTTATCTTCATTTGGTGGGTTCTGACGCTCTCAAAACCTGCAGATTTAGGTTGCTGCCTGTCCAGGCCGTAGCTGTAGTGTCGGAAGCACTTGGTGTGCACTGTGCAGTCGCTGCTAGCATCTCCTCTCCACCCTCACGCAGGCGCTGGCTTTGTGCAGCCCCTACTTCAGCTAAGGAAGAGGGAGGGCTTCTAGGGTCTGTAGCTCACCTCACTTTGCTGCTGGTAAGTGGGGGGGACAGCCTGTAACAGCAGCTGTGGGAACCAGCACAGTGCCTCCTCAGTGCAGAAGGCTAGCCTGTGCTAAAGGTGACTGAGCAAACGTTGTGCTTTAGAGACCCATTTACAAAGCCTTTAGACTTCAGAGGAATACCTCACATCCTTCCTTCCATCCAGAAGTCTCTCGTCATGCCGCCTTCCCCTCCTCCCCGTGCTGTGTTTTTGGTTGGGTGTGTGTTTTTTGAGAATGTTTTGCTCTTAAGCTATCAAACTCCCCTCACATGGATTCCCCCTGAACACTGTGCTCGTGACCATGCAGGAGGATTACATTGAGACAGATGATAAAAAAATCGTCCCCCTGAGATGGACTGCCCCAGAATTAGTGACCAGCTTTCAAGACAGACTCCTGACTGCAGATCAGACTAAATACAGTAATGTCTGGTAAGTACCTGGTTTCCTTAGCAAGGGCCTGACTCCCTTCTCTTTGAGTATAAAAGTAATTATGTTAGGATGTAGGAGGCAGGAAGACACATCATGTGCCAGAGCAATGATAACAGTTGTGAATACTGCTTCTTTTGTCCATTCTCTTCTACCATAAACAAGAACTACATCGGTTTTACATTTGTGCCTGCACAGAGCCTGGGATAGAGTGGGTTCTTGATCTTCACTGAAGCGAATGGGAAAGCTGAAAGGGGTTTGGACTGTTCCGTAAGACTGATTTTCAGGGTCACTTCAAAGGGTGCTAAAATGATGTGTCCAAATCTTAGACTTGACAATGTCATGGTTTTCTTAATGACAGCGACATTTTGGGGTGCCGTTTTCATGTTTATTTTTGGCTTTCCTTGTCTTACCTTCGCTTTGGATTGGTTTCCTTTTTTTAGCTGTTTTCCTTTTCATTTGGGAGCTAGGCATTCTCTGACTGTACTTTTACCAGTTATCCTAGAAATTACAGCACGTGTGGACTTCACAGACCTTAATCTGACTTCATTTCCTACCCTCTGTCTTGACTAGTGCAGGGAGGGACTTAGAACATTTCACTTCTGTTTAGCTGTGCACCCTCACGTATGTACACATGCACACATTCACTTATGTGCCATTGTTGGATAGTCTCATTTTTTCTTTTACCCCCCACCTCCCCCAACAAAAAACATGTTACCTTTTTTTGTTTGTTTGTTTGGTTTTTCGAGACCCAGTTTCTCTGTATAGCCTTGATTATCCTGGAACTCTCTGTAGATCAGGCTGGCCTTGAACTCAGAGATCTGCCTGTCTGTGCCTCCCGAGTGCTGGGATAAAAGGGTGAAGCAGCACGCCTGGCTAACCAGTTACTTTTAAATATCAGTGTTCATTTAATTATCCACCTAATAAACTGCTTTCCACCTGTTTCTTTTGTTCATTCTTGTGTTTGATCTTAGACCTTCCTCTGTGCTTATGCTGCTCCTACTGAAAGTGTGTCCTTCTTGGTTTGCTTTAGTGAGGTCTGCTGGTAACAGACTGCATTTTCCAGGAGCCTGCACACACTTGCCTGTTCTCTTCTCATCCCTTAAATTCACTTTTACTTGGTGACAGTTATTTCTTCCCAGCATGTTGAAGATGTCATTCTGCTGTCCCCTGGCTTCCATTGTTGCTTTTGTGAAGTTAGCTCTAAGTCTGCCTAAGCTCTTAGAAGGTAATGTGACATTTTTCTCTCTGGCTGCCTTAGCACTCTTCTCTGACTTTTTTCTCTTCTCCTATTTTTATTTCCTGCGATGTTTGCCAGTGTGGATTGTGTGAGTGTGGATTGATGCACCCACCCCTGCTTGTTACTTAGTTGACCTTCTAAATCTGTAGGTTAATAAAATGCATTGGTTCTAAAAATGTTTTAGCCCTTATCCTTTCAACCTTGCCTATGTTTGTGTTCTCTCCTTTTGAAGGCTAATTGAACATGTGTTGTTGTTTCCTACTGTCTTACATCTCTTAATTGATCCTCTGCATTCCACCCTTTGGATTCTAGAACATGTGCTCCAGCCACTAATTTTCTATTTCTAATATTCCCTCTTCAGCTATGTCTATTTTGTTAAATCTCTCTGTTGGGTTTTATAATTTATAATTTTAAAAAAATTATCAGAGTTTTTTAGAACTGAACTGTGATCTGTGCCAAATTACTGCAGTAAGTAACTTTCCGCTTCTGGATGGAGCATTATTTCCTCTGTCTTTCCTTATGGTGAGAATCCATGGTGGTCTAGACTGAGACAAAACCCCCACGGAGGACCTGTGTTTGCCTCTCTTGGGTACCTGGGTGTCTTGCCACACACAGGGCACTGCTCTCTCAGGGCCTTGCAGAGTGAGCTTGAAATGCTTCACTCAGATAATGAGGATTGCTCAAGGCTGACTCTGGGTACTTTGTCAGTCAGCCCCATTAGTCACTGTTCTCTCCCTACCTGGCAGCTTGCCTTTCAGGAGCTGGCTTATACCTGCCCTGAAGCAGAATCTTCCTGTGGGACACCTTACCTGGGTGGATCCAGAGCTTTGGCCTGCTCAGCATTGTCTTCTTCTTCCGCGGAGCCTCAGGAACCATACAAAGAAGCCTAGGTGCTTACATGGATGCCCCAGGGCTCAAACATGGCTTTTGTATTCTCAGTGCTCACAATTCTAGCTTCACACTGAAAGTTCCTGCCTTCTTACCCACCTGAGATTCTTCAAGAAGATCTTTTTTTATGCTTCACTGGCATTTTTATTGTACTTATCGGGATGATTGACGTGAAAACGGAGCCTGTGTTCCCCAAGGCAGAGTTGGCCCTGTTTCTGACTGTCAGAACAGTTGTGGGCAGCAGTGCCAGGTCCCGCCAGACTGCTCATGCCAAGGTGGATGAGGGAACCTCATGCAGAATTTAGAGTGGAGGTGGGGAGAGCAGCAGGACACATTCCTTCCCCAAGAACAAGGCCCGTGGGCCCAGGCATCTGGGGAACTGTGCTTTCTTTCCCGTCTTCTGAAGAGTTGGGGGTGGCAGAAGCCTGGGGCTTTGGGCTGACCCTGTCTTACTGGAAGAGCAGAAGGAAGTGAGATGGATGAGGGTTGTGGGAACCCGAGGCAGGGGGACAGGCCTGTCCAGGGCCTGCCCGGGGAAGGCAGTGCCGCTCATTCTGCCACCTGCCAGACAAGCCTTGGTGTAGTGTTTCGCCTGGATTCTTATTTTCTTCAGTAAAATGGGCAACTCTCCAGGGTCAGTGAACAGTGTCTGAACATTGTCTACTTAAAGTGGTCATCCACCCTGCTGATTCTTTGCCAGGGAGAAGATGCTGCTGCCTTCTGGGCTGGTGTGAGGGCTTTTCATCCTCTTCCTCCCTTAGGAGCAATAACCTCTGTTTCCGTGGAATACGCTGGCTCTGCTCAGTCACTTGTAAAGAAGCATCAGGAAATTGAACACCAGGCCACACAACAGCAAATAAATCCACTCTGTGCTGTTGTTACTCACAGGTTCCTAGTGGGCATTGAACAGTCTCATAACCACACACCCAAATCTGGAAGAAGACAGAATCGCAAATCGCAGGGAGCTTTTGAAAAATTCCACTTTTCCAGGCCAAACCTGGCTCTGTCACTGAATATTAGATATGAGCCATATATGGTGGCATACACCCTTAATTCCAGCACTGGGAAGCAGAGGCAGGCAAATCTTTTGCATTCATGGTTCATGGCCAGACTAGTTTACATAGTAAGTTCCAGGCCAGCCTGGGCTACATAGTGAGACCCTGACTTTTTAAAAAAAAAAAAAAAAAAAAGGTGATATGGATCTAAGTACCAACTTACTTTTTGAAAATTCTCCCAGAAGAATCTAAAAAGATGGCTCAGTGGTTAAGAGCATTGGCTGCTCTTGCAGAGGACCTGAGTTAGATTCCCAGCACCAGCATGGTCACTCACATTCCATCTGTAACTCCAGTACCAAGGGATCTAATACCCTCTTCCCCTCTTCTGGCCTCCATGGTGCACAGACATGTATGCAGGCTAAATATACATAAAATAATAAAATTTTAAAACTTTAAACTTCCCAGATGACAGGCATGACTCCCTGAGAACATCCCCATAGATTCCCATATGATGGTGAATAGTGGAAGAAACGAGGGGCTGGGAAGGAGAGGAAAATACTTCCTTTTGAGCTGAGCAGCTGAGGCCTTCCAGGGGGACAGAGCTCAAGGGTACAAGGACAAGTGGGTGGGTGGGGGGTTGGGTTGAGTATTACATCACATGTTTATAAACCCAGCACTTGGCTGGTTGAGGCAGAAGGACCACTGTGAATTAAAAACCAGTCTAGGCTATGTGGTGAGGTCCGTTTCAGCATAGTCTACACAGTGAGAACTTGTCTAAAGACAACACCAATAACATAAGAGCTAGTTGGATAGACCCTGAGATAGAGTGTCCCACTGTGGCGACACCATCCTGAGGCCTCTGCTGGCATCAGACAACTGCCACAAGCTGGGATGCTGAGGAGTAACCAAAGCAGCAGGTGACAGGTCTAACTGCCAAGTGAGTTTTGCTCACGTGAAAGTTTCTTGGAATTATTTTATAGTGTTTATCATTATCCAGTAGGATTCCCCACCTCAGAATTCAGTGTTTATATTGTTGAACCATTTTGTCAAGCTTTAACACATTCCATCGATCTTTCAACTAATTCCTTTTAAGTTGGTTTTTGTGGGGTCTTTGTTGTTGTTTTGGTTTTTCGAGACAGTGTTTCTCTGACTAACAGCCCTGGCTGTCCTGGAACTGGCTCTACAGACCGCCTGCCTCTACCTCCCAAGTGCTGGGACTAAAGGTGTGCGCCACCACCACTCGGCTCCTTTAAGTTTTAAAGTCACAAGGGATCCTATTGTTGAATTCCTGTAATTATTATTATGCTCTGTTATAGTGATGAAGTAAATATGAGAAGGCCTTCTGGTCACCCTCATTTTAAGAGAAATAGCTCTTTTTTTGCCATTGGGATATTATTTTAAGAGCTGTTTTATCCCGATCTTACCAATAAATAACCACTTCCATGCATAACTTGTCCATACAGTTGCTGATGCTGCAAATAAAAACGAGGTTGTTAGAGACTTCAACACGACGCTCTTGCTTTCCACAGGTCATTGGGTGTGACGCTTTGGGAACTCTTCAGTAATGCTGCTCAGCCTTATGCAAACCTTTCCGACCTGGATGTTCTCAATCAAGTCATTAGAGAGAGGGACACGAAACTCCCAAAGCCCCAGCTGGAGCAGCCTTATTCTGATAGATGGTTGGTAGCTTCCTTCTGCTTTGTAATCTACAAAAACAAGGAAGGGGACTGGGGAGACGGCTCAGTCAGGGCAGTGCCTGCCACTCAAGCAGGAGGACCTGAGTTCACACCCCAGCACTTGTGTAAAAACTGAGTGGTAGTGTGTACCTGTCTTCCCACACTGTGGAGGTGGAGACAGGAAGGTCCCTGGGGCTTGACGGCCTAGTTAAGTCAGCCTAGCTGACTCAGGGGACTCCAGGTCCAGTGAGAGACCCTGTCTCAAAATGCAATGGAGACTAATTGAGGAAGACCTCTGCAGTAGAGGAAGACCCAGTGTCGACCTCTGGCTTCCATGTACACCTGTTCAGACTGCGTGTTCGTTCATTTGGCTTATTTTTAGACAGTAGATATTCTGAAATGCAGTCATTTTTACACTGTTTGTGGCTGATTTTAGAACTATCATCTCTGCATTATAGCTTATCTCATTGTCATCTACACTTACATGTGGCGCGTGCACACACACACACACACACACACACACACACTTAAAATAAAATCTTTAAAATAATAATAAATTAGAAACTCAGGGTAGGGCTGTGAATGTAGTGTGGTGAAGAGCTCTGGCCTAGCACATACAAGGTCCTGGCTTCTGTTCCTAGTATTTGGCAGAAAGTGTTAAGATAAACACATTCCCTGCTAAACAGAGGAGAATGTGGGGCTACCACGATGGCTCCGGGGGTAAAGGTGCTTATCGCCAAGTCCAGTGACCTGCATTTGACCCCTGGGACCACATGGGGAAGGAGAGAACCGGTTTCTCCAAAGGGCCCTCTGACCACACAAGTGCCATGGTGTATCCCACTCCTGACTAAATAAGTAAATATTTAGAAAAAAGAGGAGAGAATGTGGCAGAACCATTTCAGAATTCAGTGGTTTGCAAGATTAGGCTTGTCAGCACCCTGTCATGGAAGAAAGGGTGCTCATGGGGTCCTACCCCTCCTTAAATATTTATACACACAGGA
Source organism: Peromyscus melanophrys (assembly GCA_902168415.1). Classification (NCBI taxonomy): domain Eukaryota; kingdom Metazoa; phylum Chordata; class Mammalia; order Rodentia; family Cricetidae; genus Peromyscus; species Peromyscus melanophrys. Next base: position 6,864 of record CABHPR010152884.1, read on the forward strand.
TTGGTGATGGAGGGATTGGTTTTCAGTGGTGTGACTGCTGGTGAGGCACACACAGTCCTGTAAGCAACCCTAGTGAGCACGTTTGGGTCACGCGCACACCACAGACGCACCAACAGAAATAGAAGGGAGACTAGTTGGGAAGAACGGGATTCGTGGGAGTGGGGCGGGACAAGGGAGGGTAGGGGGGTATGTGAGTGTGATCCTAATACAGTGTGTGCTTATGAAAATGCCCTAGTGAGACTCATTAGTGTGCATAATTAATATGTGCTAATGAAAACATTAAAACTAAGCATATCCAAACTAGAGCACGAATCAGGCTTTAAAAAATTTTTTGGATGTTCTTAGAATGCTATCAAAACATTAACAATAAAAATTTAGAGCAGCAACCAAAAAATAAATTTTTTTATGGGAAGGTTATTACAAGAACATGTGATCTCGATACTGTGAAATGTCTTGAAAACAAAACAAAAAAGAATGAGAGCATCACATGTTATTTCCTTTCCTCTTGTACCATAGTCACACTGTGAGTTAAACCCTTCATGTGGCTAGCAGTGGTTGAGGTGTAGAAATCTTGGTGGGGAAGGGCGTGTTGAGTTGGCTCTGAAGTAAGGTTATTGTTGGTTTTTCGAGACAGGGTTTCTCTGTGTTGTTTTGGTGCCTGTCCTGGATCTTGCTCTGTAGACCAGGCTGGCCTCGAACTCACAGAGATCTGCCTGGCTCTGCCTCCTGAGTACTGGGATTAAAGGCGTGCGCCAGCACCGCCCGGCTGGTTATTTCTTACTTTAAATCAGTGTGTTCCGTTCACTGTTGTCTGTTGTGTGCCTCTCAGGTATGAAGTGTTACAGTTCTGCTGGCTGTCTCCTGACAAGAGACCAGCTGCAGAAGATGTGCACCGACTGCTCACTTACCTGCGGATGCAGAGCCAGCGGGACTCAGAGGTCGACTTTGAACAGCAGTGGACTGCTCTCAAGCCAAACACCAACGGCAGGGACACATCGAGTAGTGCCGCCTTCCCCATCCTTGACCACTTTGCCCGGGACAGGCTAGGTCGGGAGATGGAGGAGGTCCTCACAGTGACTGAGACCAGCCAGGGGCTGAGCTTCGAGTATGTGTGGGAGGCTGCCAAGCATGACCATTTTGATGAGCGAGGTCGGGGTCACCCAGATGAAGCCTTGTCTTACTCCAGCATGTTCTTCCCCGTTGAAGTGTTTGAGAGTTCACTTTCAGATCCTGGCCCTGGCAAACAAGATGACAGTGGCCAAGAGGTACCTCTGAGGGCCCCTGGGGTGGTTCCCGTGTTTGACGCCCACAACCTCTCTGTTGGAAGTGACTATTACATTCAGTTGGAAGAGAAAAGCAGTAGCAATTTAGGGCTGGATTATCCACCTGCACTGCTCACAACTGAAGTGGATAATCCAGAAAGGGTTGGAGCTGAGGCACCCCACCTTACAGCCCTCAAGAACCTCGTGTCTGAGGAGCCCAGCACAGATGACGATTTCTTCCAGAGCAGTGCTCACCCCAAAGAACCCAGCTCTGCTGAGGACTCACATGCTGCCAGCATTCCTGGGAGCCCTTTTAACATTTTCAGTGACCTTGACAAAGCAGATGACCCTCCCAGTCACCAAAAAATATTTGATCTAATGGAACTAAATGGAGTTCAAGCTGACTTTGAGCCAGTCACCTTGATTTCAAGCCTGGATGACCCCAAAGACACCTGCCACTCCGACAAGGAAAAGCCCCGTAAGCTCTCCGACCAGGATCCTCTGTGCTTATCAGAAAGCCTTTTGCACCAAGATCCCTTTGATCCACTGAGTGTTCAAGAATTGTCAGAAAACTTTTTATTTCTTCAGGAGAAAAACCTTCTGAAAGGCTCGCTGCCTAGCAAGGAGCCAGTGAACGATCTTCAAACAGAACTTAAGAACGCAGGTTTTACCTCCGCGCTGTTAGATCCACCCCAGAGAGAGTCTCTAAGTTCTGAAGTTGAGTTTCCTGAGAACACACTAGGCTTTCCTGTGTCACAGGAAAACATGAGTGGAGAGAATGAAGGTACAAGTGTCATGCTTCAGGGCAGTACGTCACCACAGGCCTCCCCAGAAGTGCAGGTACCTCTGGCCTCACTCACAGAAGAAGCATCTCCTAATGGCCCCTTAGATTCAATTCTGAAGCCAGGAGAAACCAAATCCTTTGTAGATGTCAGAGTCTCTGAGGACTCCATCTGCCTGGATCTAAGCCCCAACCCTGTGACTGCCCCAGATGAAGTTCCTTCTGCCAATGCCAAAACTCATGACGAGGATGATGGGCCCCTAGACATTACCTGCCAAAGTCCAACCAAAAGAGACTCCACCCTTGTGAACGATGGTCTTGCTGGTCAGGGTAGCATCGGGAGTAGTCTTCCAGAATCCAGACAGGATTTACAGAATCAGCCATTTTCAGAAGACCTTCTTAGTGGCAGCTTACTGGAGAAAAGCTCAGAAGCTGTGGAGACTGTAAGTCAGCTTAATTACAAGGCTGCCCCCAAAGATGCAGCCTTGGCATCTGCCCTCTCCTCAGACTCCACCAGCCAAGATAGCCTCTTAGAAGACAGTTTGTCAACACCTATCCCCACCTCAGAGCAGTCTGTGGAGACGCCAGACTCCCTGGATTCAGTAGACGTCCATGAAGCATTACTAGAGTCACTGAGCTCCCACACCCCTCAGAAACTCTTGCCCCCTGATAAGCCCGCAGACAGTGGCTATGAAACGGAGAACCTGGAGTCTCCCGAGTGGACACTGCACCCTGCACCTGAGGGGGCTGCTGATTCAGACACGGCTGCAGCAGGTGACAGTGGCCAGAACAGTTTGCCTCCCAACCCCGTCATTGTCATCTCAGATGCAGGCGATGGCCACAGGGGTGCTGAAGGTCCCCCTCAGAGCTTCACACTTGGCACCCAGAGTTCATATCGAGACTCTGCATACTTCTCAGACAATGATTCAGAGCCAGATAAAAAGCCTGAGGAGGTCCCAGTAACATCTGCCTCTGCCCTGGTCTTGGTAAAAGGCCAGTCCCCACCTGAGCCTGTTGTCCCAGAAGAAAGCTCTGACATTGGAGACAGCTGTCTCGAAGCCCCACAGAGCAAGCCAGATCAAAATCGGGTATCTGCTTTGCAGAATTCTTGTCACTCAGAACTGCAAGAAATGTTGCAGCCCACACCAGCTGATGCCTCCAGGGAGACATTTCCTGTGGACGATGAGGCCAGTAGCCCCTTGAGTTTGTTGAATTCAGAACTTAGCAGCTGTGATGACCTGGAGACACAGGAAGATCGCCCATGCACCCTGGCCTCCACTGGTACCAACACCAATGAACTCCTTGCATACACAAGTTCCACACTGGATAAATCCATGTCCAGCCACTTTGAGGGCTCCAAGCTGAAGGAGCCAGACATCGAAGGGAAATACCTGGGCAAACTCTGCGTATCTGGGATGCTGGACCTCTCGGAGGATGGGATGGATGCTGATGAGGAAGATGAGAACAGCGATGACTCGGACGAGGACCTACGGGCCTTCAACTTGCACAGCCTTAGCTCTGAGTCAGAAGACGACACAGAGCACCCCGTGCCCATTATCGTCAGTAATGATGATGGCAGGCACTTGCGGAGTTTGTTGAAACCCTCGGCCGCTGAGGCCGTGGAGCAGCTGCCAGATGACTGGAAGAAGGAAAAGAAGGCAGTGACGTTTTTTGATGATGTCACCGTTTACTTGTTTGACCAGGTATCCCAGACTTCTGTCCATTTGTATTGTGGAGAATTTCAAGAAGTGTGGCGCTAACTGTGGCCTGATTGGGTTTTGTTTTTAAAAATCCAGTTTTATTTCCTTTTACGTATGTGATGTTTGGGTATATGTGTTGGCATGTGTGTGGGGGACAGAGGTTGGTGCCGGTGTCTTCCTGGTTCACTTTCCACATTATAGAGAGGCAGGTTCTCTCCCTTAAACCCAGAAACTCGCTGATTCAGCTCATCTCAGCCAGCTTGCTCTGGGGATCCCATCTCTATTTTTCGTGCCCTCGGATGACAGGTGCATGCATCCTTTTCAGCATTTACGTGGGTGCTGGGGACTTGCACTCCAGTCCTCTTGCTTGCCTGGGAAGTGCTTTACCACTGATTTTGTCTTCTGACTCCACAAGACACCCATTCTTTTTTTTTTTTTTTTAAGACACCCATTCTTTTGGTGCATTGTTCTTTGTGCCAACTTCCCCTCACCAATCCAAACTGCCACATCATCACCTTCCCCTGGAGCAGTGTCCCTGCCCTAAATGAGAGACCTGTGCCTTGGCTCTCATGGCACTCGCTGAGCTCTAAGCCTTAGAAGTAACTTTTTCATAATGACTGACTGCCACCTGGGATGTGACTGGGCTCCAGGGTCTCACACTCAAGGCAGGCAGTGGAAGCAAAGCAGACATCTTTGACTGCCTCCTGCCCGGCCTCCGTAGACCATGAGCTTGGGACAAGCATAGCAGGCTCCCCAGGAGGGCATCATCATGTCATTACAGCTGTGGTCTTGTTTATTTTATTTTATCGTTTGTTTCTCTGAGACAGGGTTTCTCTGTGTAGCCTTGACTGTCCTGGAATTCACTCTAGACCAGGCTGGCCTTGAACCCAGAGATCCCCTTTCCTGTGCCTCCTGAGTGCTGAGAGTAAAGGTGTGCACCATCATGCTCAGCTTTGAGGTCTTGTCTTTTAATTGCCGTTGAGGCAGCAGACTGTGATAATGTGGAAGTCATTTGAGACTGGTGATGTTCCAAGAATCGACAGAAATTAATTTTGCACGGGGCATTTGCATTCAGCTAAGGGAGAGAGCCCTGAACATTCTTCCTGGATCTCCTAACAGAGTTCCACTGAAATTAGTTGACCAAATTTTAGAATCTGACAATTGGCAGTAACACCCAACACTTGGGTGCAAGCCTAGAACAGTTGCTGGCAAGGAACTCTAGAGCTGGTGGCCAGCAGCAACCCCTGCAGGGTGAGTCTGGAGAGTAGGATTTGCAGGCAGCAGAACAGTCCTTCTGCTTTGACCCTTGGTGGCTTAGTGTGTGCTCTGCTTGGTGGGTAGACAGGCTTCTTGAAAATGAAATGGCTTATAACTAGAGATCTCTCCTCCTCCTCCTCCTCCTCCTCCTCCTCCTCCTCCTCCTCCTCCTCCTCCTCTTCTCTCTCTCTCTCTTTTGTGCGCAAGCGTGTGTGTGTGTGTGTGTGTGTGTGTGTGTGTGTGTACTTATGTCTGCTCACAAGTAGAGGTCAGAGGTTGATGTCACATGTCTGCCTTGATAGCTGTCCATCTTATTTTTGAGACTGGACAGCTAGTTGAATCAGGATCTCCCTGTTCCAATAACCCAGCTTTAAATTAAAAACAAACACCTCTGCGCACCACTTGCATGCCTGGTTCCCAAAGAGGCCCGAAGAGGTATCTCCTAGAACTGGAGTTACAGATGGTTGTGAGCTACCTGTGTGTGTGCTGGGAATCAAACCCAGGTCCACTGGAAGAGCAGCTAGTGCTCTTAACTGCCGAGCCATCTCTCCAGCCCCAGACACCTAGCTTTTTATATGGGTGTTGGGGATTGAACTTAGGTCCTCAGGCTTTCATGCAAGCACTTTACAAACTGAACCTTCCTTCCTCCACGTTCTTTGTAAACTTTGAGTTACTAGTTTGTGTGATGTTAATGGATCTCAGGGCCTTGGGCTGGCGGTGTACTGTCACTGCCATACATCCCTAGCCTTTGTCTTTGAGACAGGTAAGGTAGGTAGTTCAAGCTACCTTTGAACTCTATAGCTCAGGCTATCCTTGAACTGATAGTTCTGCTGTCTTGGTCTCCTGAGTGCTGAGGTTGTAGATGTTAACCATCACATGTGGACCCTGGATTTGCTTCTTGAATCAGATTATGATTAAACTTTCAAGTCGTGGGGCCTGAGAATGGTGCCAGGTCCTTGGTGTCTCTGATACTGCCTGTCCTGCTTTTTGCTTAGTTCTCAGAGCCAAACCCTTGGCTTTCATCTTGGCCTCTGGGAAGCAGCTTCTTAGGGTCCCTTAGTGGGACTTCCGGGAACTGTTCCCCTTTGTCCCTAGGATGCTGTACTCTTGTCAGGCTGGCTTGCTGAGCCCTAGGTGGCCAGCAGCAGATCAAAAGTCAGCAAACAAAACCCTCCCATTTACTGCTGCACGTGGGAAAAAGAAACATACTGGCTGAGGTTGACTCCTGGGCAGGTCAGGCGGTTGCCTGCCACCTCCTGCTGCTTCCAGGGGTCTCCCCAGGCCTGACCTCCAGAACCACCCAGCCAGGATGGCTCCTAGGACCAGAAGAGAGCCTACCTCTTTGGTTTGTAGAGTTGCTTGGGGATTTGGCTCTCTTGTTGCTTTGTTTAGCTTTGCTGTTTGGTGCTGTCTTTGCCTGTGATTTCAGGGCAGTGCCTTCTTCCTCAGGGAGCTTCTGGAAGACACTAGAAGATTGTTCTCTCCAAAGAATGGCTTTTGATTTCATGATGTTTTTTTTTCTTTATGTTTTTCTCTTTTCAATTTCGTTGATTCCTCCTTCATCTTTAGTATTTTCTTCTACTCGCTTGGGTTTATTTTGCTTTTCATTGTCTAGTTTTTGTTGTTTTTTTTTTTTAAGATTTATTTATTTATTACACATACAGTGTTCTGTCTACATGCCAGAAGAGGACACCAGATCTCAATTATAGATGGTTGTGAGCCACCATGTGGTTGCTGGGAATTGAACTCGGAACCTCTGGAAGAACAGCCAGTGCTCTTAACCTCTGAGCCACCTCTCCAGCCCCATTGTTTTTGTTTTTGTTTTTTAATGAGTGTGAGTGTTTTACCTGCCTGTGTGTCTGTGCACCACATGCACGCAGTTCCCATAGAGGCCAGAAGAGGGTATCATATCCCCTGGAACTGTAGTTACAGATGGTTGTGAGGCACTTTGTGGGTGCTGGGAATCAAACCCAGGTCCTCTGGAAGAGCAGCTAGTGCTCTTAATTGCTGAGCCATCTCTCCAGCCCCTTTTTCTAGATTCTTATGGTAAAAACTTTGAGACTTGAGGCTTCTTTTATTCTATTCGACTTTAATGCTATAAATTCCTTCTTGCTAGAGCTGCTTCCCACAAACTGTAAATATGTTGTGCTTTTACTTTCATCAGCTCAAATTGTTTTCTCGTTTTCCTTAAGGCTTCTTCTTTGACCCATCAAAGACTTGTATGTATATTATGTCGTTTCTAAGACCTGGAGATTTTCTTTTTTATAATTGTTACTGCATTTATTTTATACACTTACTACATTTTTATTTATTCAGTATATGTGTGCTTACGCCACAGTGTACATGTGGAGGTCAGAGGATACGTTGAGGAGTCATTTCTCCGTGTGAGTTCTGAGAATCCAACTTGAGTCATCAAGCTTAGCAGCACGCACTTTTACCCATGGAGCTATCTCCCAATTCTCCACTTATTCGTCTGTTTGTTGAGTGTGTGTAAGTGTAGGTGTACAAATGCCACGGGCACATGTGGAGGTCAGAGGACAGCTTGGGAGAGTTGCTTCTCTCCTTCCACTTTGTGGGTCCCAGGGATAGTTCCAGGCTGTCAGCCTTGGCAGCAGGCACCTTTACCTGCTGAGCCAACTGGCTGGCTCCAGTTGGAGATTCTCTTGTATCTTTCTGGGATGGACTTGTTGTCTGATTCAGTTACGGGGGCCGGTGAGATGATGGCTAAGACTGCAGGTGTCTGCCGCCAAGCCTGGCAGATGTGCATGCCTCACATCCTCATGCACGGCAGACACAAACTCTAAAGTGACCCAGCCTTCAAGGAGCCAGGACAACCTCACTGCCCAGAAGAAATGATCCACACAGGTGCCAAAGGTCACGAGCACTGGGATTCTCTGCAGAGAGTTTAAACAGTGAGGCCAGCTGCTGATGGGAAAGGCAGGCACTTTATAGATTAACCCAGCTTCCCAGCCCCCTGAAAGTCTGTTTTCAGTGGTGTGCTTGGGTTCAGGTGTGCCATTTGATTCTGCTCTTCTGAATCAGTCTACTTCCTTCCTTTGGAATAGTGTCAGTAGTGTGTTTCTCTGTGGTGGGTGTTAGTGTGTCTTTTCTCTTAGACATTGGAGGTAGTTGTTGCAGGGATTTCATCTTGACCCCTTTGGGGTCAGCTTGGATCAGCATTTCACCACTTCAGATAGAGTGTAGAGAGTGGGGTGTTGCTTACTGTCCCTCCTTCCTGGCTTTGTCATGTGCTTTAGATCTACATCCATTGGAAACCTTCATCAGGATCTGGGGGTGCAGCTCTGGTAGAACCCTTGCCTGGCTAAGACACCATGACCGGGGGAAAAAAATAGTGCAGTGTTTTTTACTTTCAATCATCAAACATTTTAAGAAATCCATGAGTGGGGTTGGGGATTTAGCTCAGTGGTACAGCGCTTGCCTGGCAAGTGCAAGGACCTCGGTTTGGTCCTTAGCTCTGAAAAAAAAAAAAAAAAAAAAGAGAGAGACAAACAAAAAAAGAAAGAAAAGAAATTCTTGAGCTAGAGGTGAAGCTTAGTTGGTGGAGCCTAGCATGCATAAATGCCAGCACCCCAGGGCATGGTGGCATACAAGCTGTAATCCCAGCACTCAGGAAGTACGTACACACACACACACACACACACACACACACACACACACACAGTGGGGTGCGCTCAAGTGCTAGCAAGACAGCTCAGTGGGGAAAAGTGCTTGCTCCCAAGTTCAGTTCCTGGGACGTAATGGAGGAAGGAGAGAACTGACAAGTTGTCCTCTGACCTCCACGTGTGTGCCGTGGCATGTGCAGACCCCTACCCCCCACAGAGGAAATGAATAAGTGCACAAAAGCAGTATGATCATTTTTGTAAAAAGGAAAAAGCTCGAGGCAAATGACTATATTCACCCCAATGGCTCTGTCTTGAGCGCTGGTGCTCCCCGGCTCCTGTCTGTTGTCTTGTCCTACTTGGAGAAGTTCATTCAGCTTTTGTCAGCCTCTTTTTCCCCCAAATCCACTGACAACCAGTTCTTCATCTCATACTTCTTCCTGGAGGATGTTTTCTCTGACCGTATTTGGAGTTGACAGCCCTTTCCCGACAGCATCTGGCCTCACTGTTTAAACTCTCTTCCGAGAATCCCAGTGCTCGTGACCTTTGGCACCTGTGTGGATCATTTCTTCTGAGCAATGAGGTTGTCCTGGCTCCTTGAAGGCTGGGTCACTTTAGAGTTTGTGTCTTCCCATCATGCTACAGGGCATCTGTCTTTTCAGGTTGGTAGAGTGTTGACATGTTTGTCTGAGGCCTTCACAGCTGGCTTCAGACCACAAGCTCCAGCCAGCCTGCTGTGAGCTTCGGTATCAGAACTAGTTCCTCTTTCCAATCAGTGGCCAGGGGATGTACCCACTGGCCAGGCTGGAGCTTGGTGGCATCCCCTCATCCCCCACAGTACAGTTTTCACAGCTTTGGTGTATTGTTTGGGAACAGCTCAAAGGTAGGCCCAGAAACTCCTCAACACTTGTCTAGTTGCTTTTCTGAGCTCCTCCCTTGGTGATAACCCTGTAATCCCAGCCCTGTACACCTTCTTGATCCTCCAGGCAGAAAGATGGTACCCAAGCCTGCCACACAAGCCGAGAAATCATAGAAACCATCAGGGGTCCTCTTCAGAACCAGCCATCAGATTGCATGGAGATGGTGACAGGGACAGAGCAGGGACAAGGAGAGAAAGGAACCTTGAGTTGTCCTGCTCGGAGAGTTAAAAGATCCTTTCCTTTCCTAGAACCAGAACCAAAGCCTTCTCCAGCAACCCTGTCCAGGCCAGGGCGTTCCCAAGGCAACATGTCTGCTGTGCAGTGCCAGTGTGGTACCACTTTGGAGTCTGGGACTCTTCCCTCCTGCATCTGCTTGTTCATTTTCTTCTCAGAGGTTGCAGGACTGTCTTGTACAGATGCTAGAGCTACATTCGAGGGACCATATATGGCAGGACCTTGCCGTATATAGTGGCACAGGCCTGTCATCCCCTCATCATTCAGGAGTCTGAAAGGATCAAGAGATTGATGCTAGCATGAGCTGGACAGCAAATTTGAGACCTCCCTAGGTTATATAGTGAGATACTGCCTTTAAAAAAAAGAGGCCAGGTAGTTACCATTTAGTCCCAGCACTCGGGAGGCAGAGGCAGGTGGATCTTTGTGAGTTCAGGCCAGCCTGGGCTACAGAGTGAGTTCCAAGACAACCAGGGCTACATAGAGAAACCTTGTTGGGGGGAGGGGAGGAGAAAGAAAAGGGGGGGGCACGGTAGAAAAGGGACTGGAGAGAACTGGTCTTGGTGATGCACACCTTTAATCCCAGCAATCTGGAGGCTGAGAGGCAGGCATATACCTAGAGTTTGAGGCCGGTCTGGTCTATATAGTGAGACTGTGTCAAAAGAGTGGTGGGGGTGGAATAGCGAGCGGCTGCCTTTGCGTAGGACCTGGGTTCCCATCACTCATTTGGTCGTTCATTATCATCTGTAACTCCAAATCCTGAGGACCTGATGCCTTCTTCCTCACATAAAGTAAATAACTCTTTTTAGAATACCCCACCCAATGAGCCTGTGTCAGCCTGGGTGTGGTTAGGTATGTGGGCTCTAAAAAACTAGAACATTTGTTTGTCTTTTCAGGAAACTCCCACTAAAGAGCTGGGGCACTGTGGAGGAGAAGCACATGGTCCTGGGCCCAGCAGCCCAGCAGCATCCTCAGGCTCACCCTACCTGGGCAGGTGCATGAATTCAGAGAGTTCCACGGATGAAGAAGGTATTAGACTGCTGAGCTGATTAGTTGTAAAGGCAGTGGAAAGGAACATTATTCTCGAGTGGGGGTGGGGGTGTTGTTGTTTTGTTTTGTTTGGTTTTCTTTGTAGACTGGGCTGGCCTGGAATGTAAGAGAGATTCCCCCTGTCTTTGCCTCCTAAGTGCTGGGATTAAAGATGTGCGCCACCACGCCTGGCTAATGTTAACATTGTTGGAAAGGAACATCACTTGTTTTGAAATGACCCCTGAAGAAACACACTTCCCGTGTGTTTCTGCTCTGCCATCTGTTGGCGGGTTGTGTCTTATGCCCTGGGCTTCCTCTGAGTTGATTGCATAAAGTAATAACAGGGTGCCCTTCTTACTGCAGGCGGAGGCTTTGAATGGGATGATGACTTCTCCCCAGATCCTTTCATGTCAAAAACAACAAGCCTTCTGGGTTCCAAGCCTTCTCTTCAAACCTCCAAATACTTTTCTCCGCCCCCACCGGCCAGGAGTGCGGAGCAGAGCTGGCCACACGTGTCCCCTTGCTCCAGGTTCTCCATCTCTCCTGCCAACATTGCCAGCTTCTCACTCACACACCTCACGGACTCAGACATTGAACAAGGAGGTGAGAGGAGCCCTGCATGTGCTGGGGGTGGGGCCGTGGCAGAGGCATGATGGCTTTCAGCCAGGAGTGCTCCCACCCTAGACCCAAAGGAATGATGAGCTGATGCTGTTTTAGTCTTTCCTGGGTAGATTATACATTTATCTGCTTGAAAATTCTGTGTGTGGTGGGGGTGGTTCCTCAGGTGTACTAAGCACATTGTTCTACCTTTGAGGTATAGCCCCTCACTAGGGGATTCTAGGCAGGAGCTCTACCACTGAGTCACACCCCAGCCCCTCACTGCTTTACCACTAAGCTTTATCCCCAGGTCTCTTCTTATTCTTTGTTGTGTTTTGTTTTGTTTTTGAGACAAAAAGTTTTACCAAGTTGCCCTGCCTGTCCTGTATTCAGTTTGGCCTTGAACTTTCAATCCTTCTGCCTCAGATTCCCAAGTAGCTGAAATAACAGGCCTGGTATATCTCTCACAAGCTTGACAGTGCATATTTGCCCACGCTTTGCACATTTGGAATCTCTCCTAGTGCTCATTTTTGCCTAGCCCTGCTGGTCTGGCCCTGCTGGTCTGGCCCTGGAGGTCCTGGAGAGGCTCTTTTCTTCCCCCTTGCTGCCAGTCCTGCTCCCTCAGGTCACACTGCTCTCTCCCAGAGGAGCGCCCTGCACAGGCACCTGCTCTAGGCACACTTGACCTGTGGTTTGGACTTGAGCCCAGGCTCTCTGTCTCTACCCTGGCAGTGTTGATTTTGCCATTAAGTCTTGGTCTCTGTGCGATACCAGAGGGCCAGCTGGGAACTCACAGCAGGGGCCAATTTGAAGTAGCAATACCTGAACATATGGGCCCCTTTCCCTATACCAAGATCGGAAGATAAATGTTAATAGGTACATTTTTTATTTGAAGTTTACAGATCAAATAATAAATGTAGGATATAAAGTGCTTTTATTTGTTTACATAGTTTTCACCTGTGCTGATGAGATAATGCCTGTGCCTAAGGATCTCTGGGGGGCAGGTGTACGGGTCAGACTGGTTTACTTCAGTGCCCCTGAGTGTGGCCATGGAGCCACTGTGGGAGCCAAGCAGCTGTGTGTGCAGAACCTTGCCGGCTGTGGGAAGGAGGGACGGGCAGGGCAGCCCAGGAAGGCATGAAGCAGCCCAGGCACCAGCTGCGATTCCTTTTCCTACCACTCTGGTCTGGTCACCTCCATGCTCTTAGTGTCGGGTAGTCAGTTCTTAAAACTGATCCACTTTGTCATGTTGCTTCTGTCTGGGAAACAGGAAGCAGTGAAGATGGAGAGAAGGATTAGGTGGCTGTGGACACACTCTCCGGCCCAAGCAGCGTCCCTGCATGTTTGCCTGAGCGATGACATCGACTCCTTGGTGGCTGCCACCAGACAGTGAAAGGCTCAGGAGTGATGGGGAGCCAGGCCACCACGCCAGGAAGAAGCTCCCTCTGCGGCCCTCGCCTGTGCTGCTCGTGCACTAGAAGTGCTCTGTGGGGGCATCCTGTTGAGGCGGCTGCACTGCCACAGGGCTCTGGCGCATGAGTGTTGGGGGACCTGTGCACCCCAGGGCATGGGTCTGTTTTCTGGGGGGGTGTCTTCCCCACTACACCTGTGCCCCTAGTTTGGGCACAGATGCCACAAAGGGGTACACCAGGGGAAGGTCACAGTGAGCCATATTTATTGTTTCTAAGGAAATCACTAATTGCTCTCTGACTGCACTGTGGGTGAGTGTTTGAGCTCCCAATGTTGTACAGCATCGTAAATTATACAAGGAAAACATGGCAGGCCAAGATGGTGCTGTCTACTGGTTTTGATTTTTTTTTTTTTTCCTTCTGTCTTCTCGTGTGTTTGCCCTGCATGGTACTGTAAAGCTTCGATATTTTGAGTGTTCTATCTTCAGACCTGTGGGAACTGTACACAGGTACTCTTTCCCAGGCCATGCTGACTCTGGGTGTTTGTGTTCTGTGTTCCTAGAGGAAATATTTTTGATGGGTTCAAAATGGCTGCTTCATTTCATTGATTGCATCAAGCATGTTTCTGAATGAGGTGGATTCTCTCTGAGTAGTCTGTCCTGCCTCTTACGCTTTTAAATCCTTTTGGTAGAAATCCAGTAAGAGATGCACCCAGAACTCAGTGCCATTTTCTGGGGTGGCAGGTGAGACCACTTCCTTTCCACAGAGGCCAGCCTGTAAGAGATCTCATATGTCTTGCAGGCAGGCAGGGACCTCTGAGGCCCTGAGTTCCCATGAAGAACTGTGGGTGCAAAGAGCAATTTGTCCACTATGGGTGCTGCTGAGAGAGCTGTTCGAAAATGTTTGGGGTTAGGGCTTCCCATTCCAGGCCACAGCACCCAGGAGACAGGCAGCACCCTGTACCTGCAAGGAGGAGGACAGGGACCCCAGCAGGGCCTCCAGCAGCCCTCACGGCCTCCTGGCTGGCCTGGGAAACCCACGCATGCCTCCCCTTCTGTATCAAGCACCCAGCTTTCCTCTTGTCCTGAAAGGGATCTCGAGTCTTCAGCATAGTCTCAGTACATCATCGAAGGACTCTGGTGTCCCCAACACAAGGCTGGCCTCGCTCTGCTGCCCAAGAGTCCTGCTTTGACATAAGGAAGTGTCGGTGGCTAGTGCCATGGCAATGCCATGTTGAGTGGGGACTGCACCTGTTGGGGTAGCCCTTCTTACATGGGCTGATCACCCCAAATACTTCACGGTGCTGATCCCACTACCCAGACTCCAGTGTGACATTGGGGTGGGACATCCCAGGCCCTGGCTGGGACATCGTGATGTCAATCAGAGGGACTTGGGCCCTCCTACAGAGTGCAAGTGTGGATGTCGGCTTGAGTTTACGTAGCAAATTATGATCTTTATTATCAACTCTGATTTGATCCATGAATTTTTTATACTAAGCAATAACTTTACAATCAACAGAAGACAATTGAGAACAGATAGTCTCCTTTTCCCGTACTTGGTGCAGACCTAGCATGCCTGGCTCCATAGAAAGCACTGGATCTTGTGACATGTATATTACAAACAGGGCATTTGAAAGTAACTTTGCCAAAATTGTCATAACTGAATTTTTTGCTGTGTGGACCTTCTGATTTTTTTTTTTTTTACCTCTATCTACCAGTCTTAGTTGAGAAAGAGAGAAGCAATTATATTAAGATTTTTTTCAAATTATAGGTTTAAGAAGTTCAGATTCACTGATTAGAATCACGTGAATCCATAGACTCTATATATAGCCTTCTTCCGCAGTCAGCCTGGGATAGATTTATTGACGTCTGAGGGCTGGTCATCTTTCACCATGTTGAAGGGATTTTAACAATACAATTCCCGTTTATATTTATATCTATATCGCTTTCATGGTTAATTGCCAAAACAAAAGCATTTTATAGATTGAGTTGGGGGTGGGGGTAGGGTGGGTCTTTCTGTGGTGTCGCATGGAAGGGAAGACTTTGTATAACACTTGTCAACATATCCTCCCAAAGTCTCAAGCAATATACAGAAATCTCAGTAGATTCAATTCCCAGTTTTGAAATGTGAGCATGTACTTTGCCATCCTGTATGGGTTTTGTCTTGTCTTGTTTTTTTATTTTTGTTTTTGGCTTTTTCAAGACAGGGTTTCTTTGTGTAGCCCTGGCTGTCCTAGAACTTGCTTTGTAGACCAGGCTAGCCTCGAACTCACAGAGATCCTCCTGCCTCTACGTCCCAAGTGCTGCCACCACACCCAGCTGGTTGTGTTGTTTTTAATGATAATTTGGTTGCTCTTGGTAGACTTTCCAAACTTGTTCATTCAAATAAGTGAATGTGAAATCAGTGGTCCCTGTAGCTGGCATGGGCTGGGCTCAGTGATTCTTTTCCTGCCCTCCCTTGAGTGCCCCCCATCTTCCACCTGCCAGACTGGAAACTGACTTTTAAGTCCTCTAATAAAAATAATGAGCCCTCCATGTTTTTTTTTTTGATATCCTCCATTTGTTATAAGATGACCGATCATAAGTCAGAAAAAAGTAGTTCCCTTCCCCATGAGACTCAGACTCTGTCTGGGCAAAAGTCCATCACTAAAAGGCTGAAATTGTGAACAGCCTCCCTCCCTTCTATTTCCAGATGTACAGACCTGACTGTTTTTAGAAGGATGGCTTTATCTAAGGAAGTCTGTCTCCCTGCTGTGGAATGCCCTTTAAAACCTTCTTTTTTTTTTCCCTCCATATTTCTCATAGGGTATTTGTAGAACTAGTGACCTATTACATGTCTGTCCCCAGCGCTGGGGAAGAAAGCAGGCAGCTCCTCATCCTCCCGCCCCTCAGCCCATCACCTGAAAACTCAGGTTCTGTGTGCCACACGTCAGAGCACCCACCTCGAGAGAAGTCACCTTCCCGTAAGAATGGGCAGACACGGTTACTTCAAACATACATCTCAATATTCCTTCAGCAAACAGGGTGGCACCGTCTTGGCTGTTAGGAAAGTCATTTAAGATGACTAAGTTCTTAAGATGCACTGACAGTATTGAAGTCGCCCACAGCCATCCCAGTGGTGTTTGGTTCCTGAAGCCTGCAGAGGCAGAGCTGGGTCTTGAACAGACTGGTGCATGTGCCCACTGTTTGACCCTGTCCACAGCAGAGGCATGGGTGGGGCAGTCACCCCCACCAGGCCTGACACCTACTGGGTTGGACTTAACACAGTCTGAAGGGGTTCACGGCAATATAACAGTTAATGAACTTGGAGTTTAAATTGTGTACATTTTTAAATTGTAAGGTTTTTACTGTATATTGAAGCTTAGTGTGATTCAATAAATTGCTTGTAATTTAAAAACTATTTAATATTCAAAATAAATATAGTTATATATTTATAAACCCCATTGCTACATTTATTCCTTGCTTTGTCCTTGTGTGAGGTTGGCCTGGTGCTGTGGGTCTCTGAGCCCCTCACAGTCCTGCGGGCATGAGGATGGGTCACAGGGCACCATAGAGTATGCACATGTGGCTGTGACTTCTGTAATCCAAGCCTTCCTACTTACTGAGGAGTTCAGGTGGATTTGGTTTATGAAGTCTTGGCTTGGCCCAGCCCCCAAGTACAACTCCAAGAAGCTCACAATTCATTTCCCTTCAGGCTTGAAATGGCTTCTTTGCTAAGACCCATGTTCAATTTCTAAAACCCATGATGTTTAAAAATGATAAGACCAGGTAAGGTAGAACCTGCTCACTTATCCAGTTCTGGGGAGACGGGCAGCAGATCCCTGGGCTCACTGATCAGCCTAGCATACTATGCCCGTTCCAGGCCACTAAGAGGGCCTGTCAAACAAAAAATGGTGGAGCTCCTGAGGAACCTTCACACTCGATGTGTATGCACATGCACCGGCACCACACACAACACATCAAACACAACAGCCTTTCACTGGTCTTGGTATGCTGCATGCCTTTAATCCCAGCACCTGGGATACTAAGGCAGGAGGATTACCATGAACCTAAGACCAGCCTGGGCTATGGTATGAATGAGGTCCTGTCTTAAAAACACTAGCTGTTCTATAGCAGTGGGGTGTCTCCATGACCCGACCCTTCTGTCCTCTCATTGAAGTCCAAGTGGGTGAGGGAGGTGACAGCTTCCTGCCAGACATTGCCCACAGGAAGGCTGGGTCCCAGGTTAGTGACACCCAAGCCTGCCAAACATGAAAACTCACTCGGAGACTCCTGGCTGAATTTTGACTTGTCTTAGCCAATGGGGGGGGAAAAAAAAGACTCCTGTTTAGTTGAGCATAGTGACCAGCCACACTTATAATCCCTGCACCAGGAAGCTGAGGCAGGAGAATTGCCAAGAGTCTGAGGACAGCCTAGGCTACGGAGTCTCTGTCTCTAAAACAAAAAGCCAGGCATATAGTTTTCAGCATGAAACACTGCCATCGCACACATCTGTAACCACAGCATACTCACTGTATTAAACTATATATACATACAATTTTCAGCACACTTTTGTCAATAGTTGAGTCCACAGCACAGGAGTTGAGCTGAGTGTGCCCGTACCCAGTTGTAGTTCTAGCACTTGGGAGGCAGAGGCTGGAGGATCAGGAGCTCAAGGGCAGCCTGAGGTACAGCCAACAAAATGACCAAGTCACTTGTACCAAGCCTGATGACTTGGTGCACCCCTGGGACTCACACGGTAGAGGCAGAGAGCAGACTCCTGCAGGTTGTCCTCTGACCTGTGAGTGCACACACTACAAAACCAAACAACAATAAAATAATTTGTTACAAGCCAGCAAGAAAGCCTGTTTTCTGTGAGCACCAAGACATTCATGGACGACTTGGGGGAGTTGGTTCTCTCCTTCCACCACGTGGGTCCCAGACTCAAGTCGTCAGACGCCTCTGCCCACAGAGCCGTCTCTTTGCCACATAACCTTTTTTTTTTTTTTTTTTTTTTCTCGAGACAGGGTTTCTCTGTGTAGCT
>CABHPR010152885.1:0-29071 GCA_902168415.1 Peromyscus melanophrys
CCCAGCATATTTATGATTTTATAGTTGTATATATTTTACCTCTATGAGGATTATTTATTTCAGTATGCTACTGTTGCTTATTATTTAACAAAAACATCACATTGCATTTGATACTTTATGTGTCTTCTTTAAAATGAGACATTTTTATTTGAAAAAGAAAACGAAAACAAACATTGTTACCACCACCAGTAGGCTTGGACTGTGAACAAGCATGTGCATACACTACACATACACACACACAAACACAAATACATTCATAAATGCACAAACACACAAATACACAAACAAAAATATACATATGTATCAACATACAGCCTTACATACAGACATAAAACACAGTCACTATACATACATACACATACACAAGCACATATACACCTCATATACATACAAACACACAAGCATATACACACAAACATGCACATATACATTCACACAGGCGTACTCACTGACATACAGCACATAAATGCAGAAACAAGTGCATGTACCATGTATACATATAGACAAATACACACACACACACACACATACACACACACACACTCAACACCGATAATCTAGCTTCCCAATTTAAAAAATACTTAATACTCTTTCATCTATCTTAGTCTCCAAAAGATCAAGGCATTTTTCTGGATATTTCTGTTTGAGAAATTAAAGAATTCTCAAAAGTTGAGTACTTGCAAAATATTATTCATCTGAGAATTCATTTGAGACTGGACATATATCAAATTCTTTGTTAGCTCTTATAAATGTGTAAGATTGTATTAAAGATAATATCTGGATACATTAACGAAAGAGAAAAAATGAATACTGTGGTAAAATTATTACCATTCTAAAAGTGTAATACATATAGAAACTATGGAGGAAAACAATAAGTGATAAAAGAATATATGATACTTTAATCTAGGTATGATATAAATGGTGAATGAGATATGCATGGGAAAAACAGTGCAGCACTCAAGCAATGTTTCTAGTAATGGTTATGCCAAGCACAGGAATGTAGGTCATGCCACAGGACTTCCATGCTAGCATAAAATTTCAATCTTATGTTATCCCCTTGCAAATAATCGGGATTTTAACTTTTAAAACAATATTTTACATTTGGATCAGTGTTACATTGTGTCATGTTTATAATTAGCACTTATACTTAATACTTGTAATGTTTTTATGTTTCCCATTTTGAACTTTTGGCAACTCTTTCTGATCTCATAAAACTACCAGTTAGATGTAATGTGTGTATAGTCATTTGTTCAAGATCAGCCATTCATCAAGACATCACTCTTGTAGCAAAAAGTGATGATCCTTTGCCAAAGAGTTTCTAAAATGTTATCAGGAACTCTGGCAATTAATTTTGTTATTAAGGGTTACAAATTGGTTCAACGGTGTCTTTTACCAGAACAATAGAGAATATCCCGTTAAACAGTTTCTTTGAATCTGCGAACCTCTTACCCTTCTCATTGTCATCCTGTGTTTTAAGCATGGAGTCAGCTCTTACATGAGTCTAGGCTGAATCAAGGCACGTCTGTGCTCAGAGCCCTTAGGACAGAATTTATGAAACAGTAGGATCTTATCATATAAAAGCTAACTAAATTATTGAAGTAATACCTTTGCCGCATCTCTGATGTTGTCCTGGCTTTTTCTCTTCTTTTACATCAGTAAGTCAGTCATTACTTTTAAACAGAACTATTACAAAATCAGTCAAGGATGTATTATAATGTTTATTGATTTCTAGCTGTATGCTCTGTTGCATAAGAGCTGTCTTAACATAATTACCCTTTAATCTTATGTCTCAATAAGAAAACAGTGAAAAATTTGCCATGAAGTCCTTTCAGTACAATGCCATCCCACCTCTGTACTCATAAGGCTGTACAAACGCTTACTTATTACTTATCTCCCAGGTCTTGTTTTTGATTATTTTTTTTATTATGCTCAAAACTGGAGATTAAAAATTGTGTCTTCTACGGGATTCCCTTAGCTCCCCCTAATGTTTGGCTGTGAGTCTCTGTATCTGCTTCCATTAGCTGCCAGAGGAAGCCTCTCTAATGAAGATTTGGTTAGGCACCTAGGAAAAGGGGGAGGAAGGATTATAAGGCTCCAAGATGTTCGGGATACCACGAGAAGAAGGCCCACAGAATCAAATAAGCAGGGCTCCTAGGGGCTCACAGAGACTGGAGACAACCAGGGAGCCTGTATGGGTCTGTGCTAGGTCCTTTACAAATACATTGTGGTTGTTTGTTTTGGGGTTCTTGTATGACTCCTAACATTGGGTGTGTGGTATCTCTGCCTCGTTTGCCTGTTCTTGGTAACCTTTTCCTCCTTCTTGGTTGCCTTGTCCAGCCTTGAAATGAGGGTTTATTCCTAGTTTTATTGCATCTTGTTATGCAGTGTTTGCTTGATATCCATGGGAGGCCTGGTCTTTTCTGAAGGGAAATGGAGGAGAAATGGATCTGGGGGATGGGGACTTGAAGGAATATTGGGAGGGAAGGATGAGTTCAGATGTAGTGTATGAGAGAATTAATAAATAGGAAAAAAATTCAATTAGGGTACCACTTAATTTTTTTTTTCTTATACATACACACTAACAAATGTTCTACCATCTCTGCATCTGCTTCCCTCAGTCATGGAAGAAAAGTTCTGTGATGACAGTTAGGGTATTCACCAGTCTGATCTCTGGGGCAAGTCTGTTCAGTTCAGACACCCTCTCCACTATTGCTAGTAGCCCAGGCTGGGCTTAGGGATTGCACACATCCCTAGCACCAGGTTTCTCTCTATCCCCATGATGTCTCCCTCTATCATGGTATCTCTTTCATTGCTCTCCCACTCTATCCCTGTTCCAGCTCAAACATCCCATTCCCTTATGTTCTCATCCCCTATCCCCTACCCTCCATTGCCCACCCCCATTCCCAGTTTACTCAAGAAGATCTCATCAATTTCCCCTTCCCACAGTCCATGCATCTCTCTTTGGGTCTTCCCTGTTAGCTAACTTCTCTGGAGTTGTGATTGTTGCCTGATTACTCTTTGCTTTATATCTAGCTTCAGGAGTCCAATCAAAGAGAGAGAAGAGGGATTCTATGAGCAAGTGCATCAGGATCACGATGGGAAAACATGCAGGGATGACTGCTGTGGGATGGTCTGTATATAAAACATGTTGCTTATTGGTCAATGAATAAAACACTGATTGGCCAGTGGTCAGGCAGGAAGAAGTATAGGCGGGACAAGGAGGAGAGAATTCTGGGAAGTGGAAGGCTGAGGAGACACTGCCAGCTGCCACCATGACAAACAGCATGTGAAGATGCCGGTAAGCCAGAAGCCATGTGGCAAGGTATAGATTTATAGAAATGGATTAATTTAAGATATAAGAACAGTTAGCAAGAAGCCTGCCACGGCCATACAGTTTGTAAGCAATATAAGTCTCTGTGTTTACTTGGTTGGGTCTGAGCGGCTGTGGGACTGGCGGGTGACAGATTTGTCCTGACTGTGGGCCAGGCAGGAAAACTCTAGCTACAGATGACCAAACCAAACTAGAGGGAACTCATGAACATTGGATCAATGGCTGTGGGGCCTACATGGGACTGGATTAGGCCCTTTGCATGGCAAGACAGTTGTGTAGCTGGATCTGCTTGAGAGGCCCCCTGGAGGTAGGATCAGAATTCCTCTGGTGCATGAGCAGGCTTTGTAGAGCCCGCTACCTATGAGGGGAGACCTCTTGCAGCCTTGAGGCAGGTGGAAGGGCTTGGACTTGCCTGTACTGAATATGCCTCCCCATGGGAGGCCTTGCCTTCTTGTGGGTGGGAGTGGGGAGTGGGTTGTGAGGGAGAGGCTGAGGGGTATGAGGAGGGAAGAGGGGGATCTTTGATTGGTGTGTAAAATGAATGAAAAAAATTTTCTTAATTAAAAAAAGGAAACAATTTTTAAAAAGAAAAAGGAAAAAAATGTTCTACCACTGAACTACACCTCAAACGTTATTATTACATTTAATTTTGAAACAGGGCTTCAGCATTTTATCCCAGAATGCCTGTATAGTAAGGTACAATGATGCTAATGGATGTTGGAACAAAGTAAGTTCATCGTTGTGGGGAGCAGATGAATTCCTGAATGAAACTGTATTATTGACATGAGCACAGTCATGTCAAATACACCAATGCGTCAGACTCATGGGAATGGTACAGCAATACCAAGATCAGGCTCAGATGAATGACAAGGCCTTTCCCCTATCCAAATATGGGTATGGATGAATGATTGACCTTTAGCAAAAACAGTATTTGCAGTAAGTACCTACTGAACCTTCCTCATCCAGATCATCCTATGATAATGCCCCTCTGAGACAACTCCCCTACAGAGACTCCATACAGAGGTTTTACTAACCCTCTTTCTTATTCATGCTATGTAAAATAAAGGCTCTAAGGATCCAGGTTTCTGATGCATCTCCATCTGAGTACATTGCCCTACCCTTCCTAGCTTTATGTTAGTTGTGTTTGTCTTCCTTAATCTCCTATAGCTTCCAGTCATGTTTCCAGGACCTGTCTGTGCAGTCCATGGCAATTACTTAGTTAAAGTCATCCAGAAAAAAAAATGTTATATATTCATATAAGCCACTTAATACTGATAGGTACTTTAAATATTTGTGAAATATATATACCAGACATAGCAGAAAACTGTGATTCAAATTGGATTTTTCCCCCATTGGGAAGTCTGCTCTTTTCTGAAGGGAAGCAGAGGAGCAGTTGATCTAGGGAAGAGGAGGACTAGGAGGAGGTTAGGGAGTGGAAGCTGCAGTGGAGATGTATTGTATGAGAGAACAAATATAGTAAAAATAAAATCCTTAAGGATTTTATGAAATAAAATTGTTTTATTTTAAAAGAAAAATATTTTTGTTGGTGTTTGTCGAGGAACTAGATTTGGTTTCATAAACCTTATGTCCATGAGTGAATTTCCTAGCTTCTCTCATTAACTTTTTTCTTTTGAACATGCTGGCTATAAATTTGATCCATTAGTGTCTCTTTGTGGTTATGAGAGAAGAAATGGAATGTTTTGTAAAATGCTTTTCAAATTCTAAAAGACCACATTGAAATGTTGTTCTGTTAACTGGTGGTTTCTGGTCCAAGACCCATTGGATATGTTAACCAGTTGTTCTAACAGATTTGACAAGATGAGCTTCAAACAAATGATACAAGTCTAACATGGGCCCCTGAGGTGGTATTGTGTTCCCCAAAATATTGTGTACCTTAATAAACTTATCTGGGGTCAGAGACGGAACAGCCACAATATTAAACATAGAGGTTAGGCAGTGGTAGCACACGCCTTTAATCCTAGCATTCCAGAGACAGAAATCCCTCTGGATCTCTTTGAGTTCAAGGCCACATTAGAAACAGCCAAGAATGGTGACACAGCCTTTAATCCCAGAAAGCAAGCCTTCAATCCCAGGGAGTGGTGGTAGAAAGCAGAAAGGTATATAAGGCATGAGGACCAGAAACTTGAGGCCTTTGGCCTGGAGAAGCATGTGGCTGGTTAAGCTTTCAGGCTTCTAGCAGCAGTTCAGCTGAGACCCATTCTGGATGAGGAAACAAGACCAGCTGAGGATCCGGCGAGACCTTCAAAGATTCATGCTACAGGCCCCTTTAGGCAATTCTCACTTAATCTTTCTATTGCTTTATTGGCTGATATAACATGGAAACAAAATCTCTACTTGTTGTAATTCCCAACATTTTTCATTTCAAATAGAAAAAAGAAACATTCTCCAAAGATACATTATGACATTGCTACTGTGCTGTGCTGGATTATTTGATATAAATTCATGTTAGCAACAAATTGATAACATTAGTTTAAGTAACTTCGAGTGAAACATATCAATCTCTGACTGTTATTTACCACATTCAAGATTTCTTCACAAATGTTTTTGAATATTTTTAATAAACAAAGTTTTGGAAAAGCAATAGAAAACTTGCTGTGGTTGGGATGATGGCAAATATTTTAAGGTGTGTGTTACCTTCTTTGTGTGAATAACATACATATCTTGAAATTTTAATTGCTTTTGAAAATTAGGAAGTTAAAGAATTATATAAAGACAGATGTCATTACTAAAAATAGTTCTGAGATCATACTGAGTTTTCTGTATGTTGCAAATGTTAAATAATGGCTTCTGCTAATTTGGCATCAATTTGGTATGTATAAGCTTCTATACTTATGTGCTGATGAAATATGAAAATAATTATACCATTACTTCAGTGTTTATGGTATAAAGATGTATGCTTTTAACAATACTGTCTGTCCCTTTAGATATGCAAACTTCAAAATTAGACACTGTAATTGAGAAAATGCCTCAAATTCATGGAGTAGCAATCATGAAGTATGCATGATTTATAACATATCCAGAGAACACATCTTCAAGCTTTATATGTAAAAAAATACAATAGTTTCTATATATGAATAGAAAACACACTTACATAACCACATGTATTTTGGTAAACATTTTGGATCAAGTTAGAATTATTCATTAAAACATTTCAAGCAATATTGTATTTCTGAGACGCCAAATATTTAGGCATAACTGAATATTTCGCATGTTTAATTTTAACTCTCTTAAAGTAGAGGGTAAATTTCCATTTAGAACATTTCAATTACCCTGCTAAATAAGCCATCACTGTCCTCTAGACTACTGACATTAATGTAATTATTATTAGCTTGCAATTCTTATCTCAGACAGTTATATAGATAAAGTAAGCCCTAAGTAACATTACATCACCCAATTTGACATTCTTCTTAGTAAAGATGGTTACATGACTATTTTGCTGTGGAGGATGAGTATAATTATAATAATACCAAGTAGGATTTTATAGACACTAGTTACTTACGGGTCTCTTATTCCTTCTAAATTCTTTAGTCTTTAGAATACTTGTTATAACTTTAATATTCTACAGAGTGAACACATAGATATAGTCACAGGTATGAATACAAAAATATATACAAATATATAGGCACAAACCTACCTAAAATATATTTTATTATGCCCGAAGGCAGAGAGGTAGGGACTTGTGCCATGCCTCTAAAAACTGCCAAAGAATAAAGATGCAGACAAAAACATCTCTTTTAATTAGCTCTCAGAATAAAAGACAAGATGATGAATTTGTATACAATTTAGCACAAAGAAAATCAACATACTCATGGTAATCCTTTGGCTAATAGAGTGACAACAGAAAATACACTTGTCTTTAAGTCATTTATTGAGTAACCTGAAAACTGTCATTTTTCAGTAGGGTTAGTCTGAAAGTCAAGTCTCCATGTTACCTCATTTGGAAAGGCATCAGATGCTTTCTGTGTAAGATTGTTTCTTGAATGATTTCTGTATAACAAAAGGCATGTAGGATAGACATGATGTCTCCACTTAGGGCAAAGGGCAAACATGCTTAAAGTTCCATACCTGCATGTGCTTGAATAAATGACAATCCATCATGATTGTCACAATTACATTCATTTATCTATGAGGAAATCTTGTCTAATTTTGTTTGAATGATGTATACATTTTTTTTGTCTACTTGATCTGTCAATTACTGTGGGAAATGCTTTAAAGATATCCATCCTGGGATACAACTGCCTATTTCTTTTTGTAATTATTTTTCTTCTTATCCTACATATTTAGAAGATACATTCTAAACACACATAATATGCATTAGAAGATACATTTATGAACACATTAAAGTACCAAACCATATCTTCCTATTGAAGTGACCACTTTATTAGTCACTTTTTTTCCTGATGACAATGTCAGTAAATTTCTGCTGCATAGCCTTACAAATTTTATTCTTTTTCTCAGTTCCAATCACTAGAAACTGGTACAAGCAAATACTTAGCTCACAGAACAACAGTCGTATTTCATTTGTAAGTGAAGTCACAGAAGTGCCGGTGCGAACCAGAACCCTCAGTTTGTGACAACTTCTTGACTTCCCAGACCATATGCGAGAAAGTTTTAGGATAATTTTGAGGCAAAGTTCTGGCAATCTTTTTTCATTTTTTTTCCCTCTATCATTCAACAATTTTAGATTTCAAATTCCTGACATTGAATTCTTTCTTGTTAAGCTATCTAGTACAGATTCTGTCACTGAAAACCGTGTTATACTGTGGTTTCTAACACTGGTCTGAGACAGGAAGCTGCAATTAACTCCTGCATGATCTCAATGAAAAGGATTATTTACAGAAGGATTACCAGGAACCTCTACAGGCTAACTGCGTATGGGTTCCTTAATGAAGCTGGCGACCAAATGTAAGCTGCCCTTGTACTATAAGAATGTGGAATGTAGACTTTAGAGCTAACTCACTGTTTCCTATACTTCCGTGGATAAAGCACCAATAACACGATAGGCTTAAAGATTAATTTACTGAATAAAACTGTAGCAGTAAGAATATTTCTGTCTTTCTTTTCCTATAAGAAAATCAAAGGCAGATGCAATAGGATTAGAAACTACTATATACATTCATAAGATCTCCTGGTATCTTGTGAGGTAATTGGAATACTTGTAGTAAATGTGTTTGAGACTGATATTCAGAGGGTGTTTCTGATGGATTGGTTTGATTTAAATTACTCTCAATTTTCCACTTTCACTCAACTTCACTTGCCATAAAAATTCATGCTAGCTCATTAACTCTACAGAGAAACTTTCTTATGTCCACTGCCACAGCTAGTCCATGCTTACAACTATTACATAACATGCCACAATATTCCATGTGCCTAGGCACCAAGACTTACACAATATGAGAAATCTATTATTATAGCATTGTATATTATTATAATACTCAAAATTATGGGTGGGAGTTATTTCTAGTGATACAAGTCCAAAAACTTAAGAACATGTGTATAAAGTAACTGCATTTGTTTCTGTAAATGTGAGCATGCAAGCAGTGGTGTTTAGGAGAGTTATAACTGGAAATATTCATAATATGACTTATTTTCTATAATCATACAAAAAGGACAAAAGGGGTAATTAATTTTAATAATGTACATTTTACCCAATATATTAAAATATTATCACCTTAAAGCCAGGCAGTGGTGGCTCACGCCTTTAATCCCAGCACTCGGGAGGCAGAGGCAGGTGGACCTCTGTGAGTTCGAGGGCAGCCTGGGCTACAGAATGAATTCCAGGAAAGGCTCCAAGGCTACACAGAGAAACCCTGTCCCAAAAAAAAAACAAAAACTATATATATACATATATATATGTATATGTATATCTACCTCAAATGAAAGCACCATAGAACATTCCTCCTTGTTTTATTTCTACTCATTCTCAAATTCCCATATTATTGTATATTTATATTATATCTCAACACAAATACTAAATTTTTATCATAAGTAGTTTGTTTAAGTCTAATATAACTCAGAATTTAGGAAACAGATTAATATCCCTAATACTTTTAAGGTTTTGAACTCTTTGAAAAAAGAATCAAGTACTATAAATTGTGTTCTTAATATTCATTATATGAATTTTTTCACTGAAATCATCACAAAAGTTTAGTAGGTAATTATTTAAAACCCAGAATAACTACTCCTTATTTATCAAAACACAAAAGGGAAAAAGAGAAAATAAGAAGGAAAGGAGATAACAATATCAATGATATATGCATAGCTTAACTCCACAGGGAAAATTAAGGATCAGTTATTTATAAACAGTAAGCCAAACGGCAAAGAGGACAGAGAAGATGAGTGAGTAGAGTTAATAATTAACTACAAGTTCTTCAATGACACCTATAGGAATTTCAGAAGATAAGAATGATGCATGGCAAATAAGAAATGTTTTTTTTCCTTGGAGAATATTATCAATATTATTCTTGGATGGTCTGAGTATTTGTAAGTCACCTAGTACTGAACTAGCACAAAGGATAAAGTGTAGACACCTCTACCTCCTACCACTGAGTAGAAAGTTGAGATAACTAAGACCAGTGTCAACAACAGATGCTCTGTCTGGCTGCAGCTATTTCTTCAGGTCCTCCATATTTTTTAACTAAGAAAAAATATTTAAAAACTTAAATTCTAATTTGCGATAATTTGTCATTAAAGTTTTAGGCAAAACAATGACATTCCCAGTTATAATGAATCATGAATAAAACCATCGTATTTCCCATGTTCTGCCTTTGCATCTTATCTCCATGGTATATCTTCTAGCAGGTATTTCCTTTTCTTTTGCTTCCTGTTTCCCACAGGAAGCTGAACCAGTAGACACATTTGAGGTACGAGACATAATACCCCTCTGTGTTCATAAAAACAGAAACTTCTGTTCAAAATTTCTATTCAATTGAATGATTAAGGGGAATTGGAATGAGTGATAACCGAACAACTCTCAACAAAGAGACTGCTGAATGGACATCTAGTACTACACAGCAGAGCTTCCACAAGGGTTCAGAATTCTAACAATTCATTTAAGGAGTTGGGATAGAACCAACAAGTCCCCAATCAGTCTTTCCATAATTAAAAGAGACAAAGGGGAAAATCTAATGAGCTTAGACTCATAGCCATAGAGATAATGAGAGCAAAAGGCCTTGGTCTCTAAGCAGAAACCCCCCTTTGTTCCACATCTTCACATCAAATACTCTCATCTGGTTATTAGTTCTTCCTCCAGTAATCTGTGAAACAATTGAGAGGCTAGAATTTTAAAAGGTGCATTGAACAGACTGCAAGCCAGTGCTGAGCCAGGGAAAAGGTGAGCTAACGAGACTGACATCGCTGACACTCAGAATATGATGACAGAAAGATTAGTTTAGAATCAAATTATTCTCATCTTCACTTATACCCAAATAAGTAAAGAGGCCACCTGTAAAGTGTTTTCCCCATGAGTAATGACATGGAGACCATTATAATAAACACATGTTTTAGGCAGAAAGAAGTTAGTGAAAGTTGTTAGATACAGGTTGTTCAAACCTAGGCAGGCTCCTCCTAAATGAATGATTCATCCATAGTAATGACACTAATTCATTATGAAGCTTCAGTTTATACCTATTTTCATTTTTTCCAATCTGTTTCAGTGCAATTGAAGTGGTAGT
This sequence comes from Peromyscus melanophrys, assembly GCA_902168415.1. NCBI lineage: Eukaryota > Metazoa > Chordata > Mammalia > Rodentia > Cricetidae > Peromyscus > Peromyscus melanophrys. The sequence continues at coordinate 11,026 of CABHPR010152885.1, forward strand.
TTGTTGTGTTGTTGTTTTAAAATTTCATTTTAAGTACATAATTTTACTCCATTTGTGCCAGCAAAATGCCCAAACACCTTCATTAGAAACAAAGCAAATCTGCTCGACAGTACTCTGAACAGCAGGCACTGTATGCTTTATTGAACAGAAAAGCTTTAACAAACCTTAGCTTGCACACATGTTCTCTCTGCCTGTGTCTGTTTATGTTCTCGAGCTTCCTGGAAATGTGGGTGAAACAACAAAGTGGTGTTTAGCTACCCTACTTTCTTGGCCAGGTGGTTGATTATATGGTTTGGCATATTTTTTGCAGGTGGTATACAAAATCATATATACCAGCTGCTCAGCCCACTGAGTAATACTTTGCTAAATGACACAGCCCCAGCCGTACCTAACAGCATATAATGATGCTAGAGTGATATCTTCACTGGATTCATTTAGGTCTGCAAAGAATTCTCTAAGAAAGACATTTCCCTGCCTTCATTTCTGTTTCATGCTGGGTAATGTTGGCAAGAATTATTCATGGCACATGTGAGCAATTCAAAGAAATATTGTAAAAAAAAAAAAAAAAAAAAAAAGAAAAAAAAAAAAGAAGAAAAGCAACAAGGCAGCTTTGCAGAGGTGTGCTATCTGCTTGATGACTTGGCATGCTGCCCCTGGTTGGCACGGCACCCTGGCTGCTGGCACAGGGGATGTTATATATACTTGCCATTGGGCCTCTCCTCTGCTGCTTGCTGTGCACGATCAATATCGACTCACTGCATAAACAACCAGATGAACCTTGTATCTGAGGGATAGCAAATAGCATTTGAATTATTTTACATAAATCTGAAAATGTAATCGTGGTTGACATTCCTATTAGTATTATATCTGAGCACGATGATCATAATTGAGTAACATTAAATTTAGTTTATTGAACAGCAGTCCACTGCCCGCTTTACTGTGGCTATGATCTGTGTAATGAAACCAGCAGTACGAAAAATTCTCTCAGTTGGTACACTTCCTGGAGAGCAGCCAAAGTATTTATTGCTATTTGTGCAATTAATGGCCATATTGATTCTTTTTTTCTTCCCCTAGTAAATAGTGGATAAGTTGTGCTATGTTTTCTTAGCTCTTCAAGGATTGTTTCAGCTGTAATTAATGTGACTATAAGAATAATACTCAAATTGTTCTTAGTAACTGGATTTCATCTCTGCAACATTTGCAGCTCACACGTTGCACTGCTTTGAAATGATTAAATTGATAAGTGGCTCTATTGCCAAAATAATCCCATATGCTGAAGTATGATTTATTAACATTCAAAAATCAGAAGGCAAAACTTCACTAGCCAAAATGCTGTGGTGGTTAATCATCTGTTCTTCCAGCTAATTCCATAATCCTCAACGTGACAATCAATTTATCATGCTGAAATGGCAAATTCATATAAATCATATTTCCAAGTTCTACATGCAGTCGATAAAATATATTGCACATTTCCCATAAATTATGTGATATAATGTTAACTTATTTTTCAAATTAAAAACTTTAACTAGACTATGTGTTTATCCATTGTGCATGTAAAGCAATGAGTCTCATGTTGGCGCATCTAAAAATGACACCATGCATAAGGAAAAGTAGCTTGAAGTCCTTGTGGGAAGAATTCACAGGAACATTGGGCAGATCTCCTGGAAGATGGCCAGATGCTCTAAGTTCTTATTGCTTAGGATTCCAAATTCATTGGTCATGTCTTTTCCAGCCTTGAAGAGGTGGATGAAAGAAAACAAGTCCGTGTTATCACACTTCACTTTAACATAATTCAAACCCAACTGTTTATTTCAGAGTCATCGACTTAATTCTATGGAGTTTAAGAGAGGATTCCAGAGTTTTTCCTTCATCCCTTTCTAGAGCCTATTTAGTGTCAACAATAAGAAATAAAACCTGTGATGGAAAATGTAGGCAGAGGGACTTATGTGGAAGATTGATCAGGGTACAAAGTACCAATTAGATGGTTGTAATAAGATCCAGGATGTTAACACTGCACTAGGATGACCAACAGTAATATATGGTATATTTCAAAAATTAAATTAACTGATCTTAGATCATTTTACTTTGAGAAAATGATAAATCTTTGAGGAGACAGGTACATCTAATCATTTATTATTCTACAATGTCTGTATTATCTAAATATTAAACTAGGATAGAGGTATACATGATAGTGTAATGTATGAATTAAAATATTTAAAATAAAAAACAATTAAAACATATAAATATAGGTCCCTCAGCAACATCTGAGAATCACAACATGCATAATTCTCACCATAAGATAATTGTGAGCAAAAAGATATCTTCCTCAAGTAGATACAACCCCTGATGTTCTGCTAAACACTGGAACTCTATAATTTCTTTATGTGAAGTGTGTGCCCAGCAGAAAAAAATCAATAGAACTTTATTATACAAATCCAACTGAATTATTTGCATTTTGGTGTTTTCAAATTCTTCCTAAAAAAGGATCTTATGAACATAGTTAAGACTAGGGAAGTCAGTAGAAATAACACTTAAAAAAAAGAGTCTGGGTTCTGAACTTCCTTACCTCTGTCTATATTTTATTTCCATTTTAGTTCTTTTACTGAACATATAAAAACATCTCATAACTTAATCTAGCTGACTAATGCATCTTCACTTCAGGGTCCTGGCTGTCCCTGAGTTTAATGTGTAACTTCTTACCAAGCAGAAGTTCTGCCAAGTTTCTTTATTAAAATAACAGTGTAGCATCTATTGTATGTATAGGGAAAATAAGGGGGAAAGGCATTATTTTGTATTCATGTACCTTCCACTGAGAATTATAGGACTATAATTATATAATTATATACTACAATTATATAATTATGCACAGTTGGCTTTTTTTTAAATGTATAGCCACACAACAAAATATTCTCTCCTTGAATTTTAATTACTAATGTGTATATGAGGAAAATAATATTTGTTCTAGAAGAGAAAATTTGACTAAAAGATTAATTACCATTAAAGCTAAAAACTTTTATATCCCAGAGTTATAATCAGTTTATCTAGTTTCTATATTGTGTGTAAGTTAAATCCATGAGAGTCTGTTTAAGGGGTGTCAGGGATTTATTATGATATGAAATGGGGAAATACATTCACGAGTAAAGAATATGGTAAATTCAGAGTCATTGGAAAGCTGGGGACCGATCATATGTTGCTTCATGCTACCTGACCCGGTTTTCATCACCCAGGAGAGTGCACCATTTGACTGTCTCCACTCTTAAGAGATTATATACTTAGACAGCAAGCCATGCCCTAGAGTTTGTACCCCCAAAGCCATTGGCAGAACGAATTCCCACAGCACTTTCCCTTTTCTTTTTTTCTAAATAAGAAGATTCTAAACCATATAAAACTATATTTAATAAGAACAGTTGTCAAGTATGTTTTATCCAGGAGAAAACAAGAGTGATAGCATAATTTATCCTGAAGAATCTAAAGGCTACTTCAACCCTATCAAAGACCTGAGAAGGAAAATAATATTACCTGAGTAAGTAAGAAGTGTAAGCAAGAAACTTCTGAAACATACAAGGAATGACAGAGACAGCTGGCTCTGAGGACAGTCATCCAATGTTTCTCTGCCATTTTGGGGCATCCATTATGGGCTACAGGCCTAAAGTATCTAATAGACAATTATCAGAAGCAGGAACTTTTGAAAGACTGTCCTACCCTGTCTTGGCAAGGTTCAGCAGTCACTTTTCCTTGTGTCCTGCTTGACCAGAATGGACAGCCTGCTTATTGTCAGCAGCCAAGGCAAAGGCAATTCTATGCACAACAGGCCATTTTTGCCAAGAAGAGAACAAATTCCATATGGAGTATCTTTGATGCCCAATATCCTCTCAGAAGTAGATTGCTGCTGCCAGGAGCAATCATGTCACGTGTCAAAAGAATTTTAAGTTGTTAAAAACATTTAAATGCCATATTCTCTAGGTCTATGAAATAGTTGAAGATTACCTATTCATCATATATATATATATATATATATATATATATATATATATATATATAAAACCTAAAGAAAATGCCTAGAACTATAACAAGCATAAGTGATTATTGATCTGTAGTTATTAAAGACTAAGGGCTCATATTATAAAAATAAACAATCTATAAACAGATGTATAGTATAAGGACAATGACTTCAAATTTGTCACAGTATACAAAAATATATTAATCAAAGGTAGAAATGTACAGTGTAATATGACAACAATATTCTTAATTTGTATCAATATACAAAATATCCTAAACATAGGCAAAATAAACATACAGTATAACAAATATAATTTTACATTTGTATTAATATACAAAAATATTTTAAACAGAAGCAGGAATGTATTTACAATATGACAAATATAGTTTTGTATTTGTATCAATATTCAAATTATCTAAACAGGAATACAAAATAATTTTACATTTGTATCAATATACAAGAATACATGTCAATGCAAATTATCTAAATCTAATAGTTACTAAATTAGTTTACAAGTATATACAATAATCTACCATATTATTCTATCTTCTTCCTTTTTTTTTCTTTTCCAAAAGGGATTCCTGAGCCTGAATTTTATTGTTCCTCCCCCAATCCTATGCAAGTTATATCCAACCCTTTATAGATGGCAATTATTTGTAACCATGAGAAGACAAAAATCTGTTGAGAGTGGGGGCATCTTAGAATTGCTTTCTGCTTTTTGGGGGTGATGGTATCTCTGTGAGAACCTATAGCTGAAGTTTTATAAATAAAATTTGACTGGAGATCAGAGGAAATAGCAAGCCACTTTAAGTAAACACATAAGTCAGGCAGTGATAGCACACAACCTTAATCCTATCACTTGGCAGGCAGGGTCTCTGTGTGTTCAAAGTCACACTAGGGAACAGAGCCAAGTGTGGTGACACACACCTTTAATCCCAGTACCAACCACAGAGACCTGGAGGTCTGTACAGATAGGCAGTGACAAGGAAGTGAGGTGGCTGGGCTAAGAGCCAATGAGTGGGCAGTACAGCAAGGTAATAAAATCCTGGGTAGACAGGAAGTCATGACACTTTGGAAGCTGTGGCATGATGAGGTAAGGTTAGCTGGTGGCTTTTCCTATTTTCCTGATCTCTTAGGCCTTCACTCCTATATTTGGCTCCATGTATTTTATTTAATAAGATCACTTAGAAATTTGTCTACTATCGGCACCCAACACGGGAAGCCAAATGTAGTCAGAAGTTTTTCTCCAAACCTGCCAGGCCTCTGCAGTACCCTAGCACACTTATAAAATAATCATTCAAAAGATTATATTAATTTAAAACTGATCGGCTACTAGCTCAGGATTACTACTGACTAGCTCTTACACTTAAACTCAGCCCATTTCTGTTAATCTATATATTGCCATGTATAGCTGAATGTCTTGGTTATGTTGAAAGAAAAATTAGATATGAAACTTTAGACTCACAAATATAGGATAGATAAAAACATGTTTTTTAATTTTGCCAAATACAAATAGACTATGACTATAATTCTTGCTTGATAACTGTTATGTTATATGTAATTTTACTATGCTAAAGTTAAACCCCTTCTTTTTTATTAGACAGAAAAGGGGAGGTGCTTTAGGATGTTCTGTATGCTGTGAATATGTATTGTTCTGATTGATTGATAAATAAAAAGCTGATTGGCCAGTAGCCAGGCAGGAGGTATAGGCAGGATAAACAGACAAGGAGAATTCTGGAAAGATGCAGGCTGAGTCAGGAGATGCCAGCCTGCCATCCAGGGAGCAGCATGTAATGGCACACAGGTAAAGCCATGGAACACGTGGCAACATATAAATTAACAGAAATGGGCTGAGTTTAAGTATAAGAGCTAGTCAGTAGGAATACTAAGCTAAAGGCTGAGCAGTTTTAATTAGTATTAAGCCTCTGTATGATTATTTTATAAGCAGGCCATGGGACTGCAGAGCCCAGGCAGGACTGGAGAGACTTCTATCTATAGCCACATGTTCCATGGCTTTACCTGTGTGCCATTACACGCTAGTCCCTGGACGGCGGGCTGTTATCTCCTGACTCAGCGTTCCTCTTCCCAGAATTCTCCTTGTCTGCTTATCCCATCTATACTTCCTGCCTGGCTACTGGCCAATCAGTGTTTCATTAAATCAGTGTACAAAAGCATTATTCTACAGCAGGATCTCGTAAAAAAGTAAAATAATAGTTATGTCTTATCAGGATTCTCTGTAGCATTTGTAGCCAATGGGTAAGGCTTATCTGAAGTTCTAGCTAGAGGTATATGATGCTGGACCATCTCAGCTAGCCACTTAGAACTCTTCTCAACAGTTTGTGGTTCAATGCCAATCTTTGAGTGATGTTTATCATCTCAGTGGCATCATTATGAACCTGGGAGAATCATTGTTATGGGGCCCCATCTTCCTTTATGAGACTCAGAGATTGCTGTTAGGAAAATGTATTGTTCATTGTGGAAAAGTTAAACATTATTAGTGTCAAAATGGAAAGTTTAAATTTTAGGATAGTATTATATCTAAAGAAAGTTTATAAAGAATCCAGAATAAGTATGAGGATAAATAGAATTTTGACAATAGTCCCTAGTTTGTTGGGTCATGTATGCAGACAGAAAACCATGCCTTAGAGTTTATACCCCAAAAGCCTTTGGCAGAATGAATTCTGACAACTGTGTACAAAAGCAAGCCAAAGAGGAAGTTTCAGGACAAGAGGAAGAACAGGCTGGCAGAATGAAGCAGTCTGCATTTGCCTGGGAACCCGGGGAGATACAGACACTCTTCTGTGATTAGCAGAAGCTGGAGATGTTGTATCTTTCCCCAAGTTGAAGCCAAAATCTATCCATAGTGTTCTTGACTGAGCTACAAAAGTGAACTATAGAGCCATGTGTCACAAGTGGGATGGATGTGACATTCCTATATAGTTCAGGGACTATCAGGACTGCTGTGAAGCTGTTGTGTTCCATTCACAGACTCGTTCTCTCAGAAGCGTGAACTCCATGGATTGAGTAATTGGAACTGTGAGTGTTAGGATGGTGTCTCTTATAGTTGTTTCTTAAGGTTGTGTATCAGAAGCAGAACTCAAGACTCAGGGCATCTCACAAGTTCTGAGTACCATTTATTATAAACTATCAATATCTTGGGTTTCAGAGAATTCCAAATGATAACAGAAGAAATGCAGGTACATTGGAGTCATGGTTATAAATTCACTAGTTCATATTATTTGAAAGTATGTCAACCCCAACTAAGAGGAATACTATAACCTCCAGTGCAGATACTAAGAAAATAAGTCAAGCTGTATTGCTAAAAAGTCAGCAGAGTTAATGCATTGTTAATATTAAATATTTATTTAATATGAAAAGCAATGAAATCACAGAAATAAAACAAATAAGAAAATTCAAAATAGATTAAGGGGAAAAAAACTTCAAACCCATGACAAAGTTTTTCTCTAAGACACTGAAAATGTGTGAACAAAAAGAAGAAGATAGCCAAAAATAACAACTAAGGAAGAAATCAATAAAGCAGAAACAGTAAAGCAACACTAAAATTCAAAATTGTTTGAAGCAGGAAATAAGTCTGAAAAAAATTATCAAGGCATTAAATAAAATAAGGGACAGAGCACAAATTAACCAGATTATGATTAGATAAGAAATGTTAGTATTGAAGGTATACAGATGGATGGGGGAAAATAGAGATGTCCAAGAAAGGATGTTTTAGCTGAATGTTTATGCTAATGTTAATGGGAAGTATGATAAAGTAATCTAGAAAATATAAACACTTGACACACATCCTCAGGAATTAACAATCATAATTGTTAAAAATATAATGAAAAATCTATTCATGGATATAAAGAAATGGGCAACATTTGTGACCAAAAATGCAAAATCAGTAAAAACATAATGCCTTCTGGGAGAAACAACGCTTACCAGGGACAAGGGCATTCTCTCAGAAAAAGCATGTCTCCCATCAAATCCCAATCCCCATAGTCATTTCTGATTCTCAAAGGCTAAAAATTTGTGTTTTATTATACTGTAATTTAAACATTGTCCAACCACAACCTGTGTTGAAAAATGACCTAATTTTTACATCATTTAATGTCAATATAGTCTTCACTTTGGTACTTGTGCTGCTTAGGACATAGTTGGAATTTGCCAAACAACTGCATAAATACATGAACAATCAAACATAAGACATAAATTTTCATGCAGCCATCCACCTAATTGATAACAGAGTTAATTGAACATCAGTGGCTTGAATGCATGTGGCCTCCGACAGAATTCTACATGAACAACCTATAACAAAATGAAGACAGTGATTACACTCCACATTCCAGTCTCCTGGGTCAGATAAGCTAAAATCACAGTCTGGATCTGAGCCCTTGACTGCTCCAGGAGAGGAACACCTTCATGGAATAATGGGCCAATCTCGTAAACTAAAGTAGAAACCGAGATTTTGACCCTTCCTACCGCTGTTCACACCCAGCCTGAAATTGAAGAAACCAGCCTCTGTTTCCTGGTTGACCACATCATCAACAATCTAGTAGACCAGTAGTTACTTCCTCTCCTCAGCAGACTGACATTTCATAGTTTTATATCTCTAAGCTGTTTATGGAATGCAGCATCAGCACCATACCCTCTACCTGTCCAGACACTTGTCTTTCTTAGTAAGCACCACTACCTCCAACAACTGCTACTCTGTGGAGCAGCCCTTTGATTCTGATTATGTGACATTCACTTGGGGAAGTCACTTCAATGCTGAGCCTCTACATGATCTAAAAGAGAAAGATAAAAGCAGATGTCCCAGATTCTACTTTAATTTATGGCAATATCTTCCTATAAACTAATTTATTGAAACTGATTGCTCACATTGCCAGAATAGGCTAGTGTAGGAAGATGCTAACATAAACATGGAAGTCAGAGGGAAAAAAGTAGTTTTTATTTATTTACATACTTTGAGAATATTGTGATGTATTTTAAGGACATGAGGCTCCAGGGAACTCTGTGCTAATGTTTCTCACTCAAATTTCTTCACCCCAACTATCCTCTGTGTGCTTTTACTCACTGCCTGTTCTCCACGGGGTGTGGGTCTGTACAGTAAGAGTTTTAACTGAAATAACTGTAAATTAATGACCCAAGTTTGCCTCTGAGGTTAGTGGTCAAAGTCCTATTGACTTACCAAGCATACTATGGATAATTCCAGGAACTAAAAACATCCTTCAGAGATCCAATATGTATGTCAAAAACAACTTGTATGCTTTCTAATCAATGATACTTCCCAATAGCTGACTTTACTGAAATTGAACATTAGAAAGTTGCAAAGTGGACCCTGCTTAATTGCAAGGCCTGTAACAGAAACATTGGCACATACAATGAAACACTAATGGAATAGATCTGTTATCTATTTATCAGTATTCTTTTCCTAGAACCGCACCAGTCACACTCAAACTCTGAGAACTCAATAACTTGAATTTTCTTGTGACTACTAGTTAATGATATTAACGTGCATTTGAATGCAACAAGAAACCAGGCTATCAGTAGTATATTTGTTACTATGGAGATTGATGATGTGGACTCTGTTTGGAGTCTGCACTATGCTGACCATATGGCAGGTATATGACCAGCTTTCCTTTATAAAACTGAAATTCTGTACTCCTGAAAACCGTAATTCCCACAAACACCTCACCCCACTGACTGGCAACTATCACTTTCTTTTTGTCCCTATGAATTTGACAATTTTTTTTCAGTTTTAAAATGTTTACTTGCATTCATTCATATGTGTGAGTGTAGCATGCATCTGCCATGGCATGAGTATGGATGTCAGCAGACAATCTTAGGTGTCATTCTTCACCTTTCACCTTGAGACAGAATATTGTCTTATTTTGCTCCAGGAGCACTAGATTTGCAGAAATGTGCTATCATGTCCAGCTCTATGTGGGTTCTTGGTATTTGAACTCAGTTCCTTGTGATTGACTGCATACCCAGTATTTGACTCCCCAGTCCGTCTCTCCTGTCCAAATCTAAGTATTTCTAGTACTTTCTATGTGTAGGTGTGTAGTACTGAGTAAAAAATCAAGTATTTGTAAATAATTCTACCAGGTATATCCTATGTATTGGTGGAGGCTGGACAACAACCTAGGTCCATGATGAAATACCATGGAATTGAGTAATTAACTTCATAAAATTTTAACATAATGAACTTTGTGTTATACATGCTTTACCATAACTTTTTTTTAACCTTTTTAGAGCTTTATTGGGGGGGGGGGAACAGAGATAGAGATAGAGATAGATAGAGAGAAACAGAGAGACAGAAGGGGGAGGGAGAGAGAGGGCCCGACAGGAGGAAGGAGCGGAAAGGAGCTTTTTTTTAAATTTTTTTTTGCTTTACCATAACTTTTAAAGATAATTTATACTTAAAATAATGGTATTTTAATACCAAAATATTGAAAGTAGCTTAGAATCACTCTATAAATAGCTTATTTTCAATGTATTTAATCATTTCAATCTTAATATCCAAGACAAATTGGCTAAGATCTCACATCTTAAGCAGTGCATTAATCAAATTAAAACTTCTCAAGAAGGAACAGTTGGCTTTTCAATCCCTATACTTTCTCTTCCATTTCACACCATCCTCTTCTTCTTGGGAGTAGTTTAATTGACCATTACTTCACAACCCACTATATGACCAGGGAGATCTGTTTAAAGGTCAAATACCCCTTTAGTACATGCAAGGAAAACTCCAAAACTTTAAACAAACACAAATATAAGAGTGAAAAACAAAAAGCTGTGAGGAGGTAGTCATCAACAGAGGATTTAAACTATGTTAATTGTCACTTTCTCTATGATGCCTTTCTACCTCCACTTTTTCTAGAAGTTGTATTTATTTACAGAATGTCTATCAAAAGCACTCTGTCTGCTATCTTTATTGCACTACTTGTAAATGTATTACTTTTCTAAGTCTTTTTTTTTTCTTGTCCCTTCCATAACTATGCTTGTCCACTGTATAGATGCCTCAGCCAGAAAAATATGAATGGTATTCTCTGGGTCTTTTGCAGATAGAAGATTCATGAATGAGATACACTTTTTTGTTTTGTTTTGTTTTTTTAGTGTGAGTTCCATGGTGAATGTATATCAATGAGAAAAGTCTTTGAAACTTGGGTGACACTTGTTGTGACTTAAATTATTCTTCTGATATGCATATCAAAAATCCTCTGTTTTGTTCATTTGTTTTTGTAGTTAGCTCTTTCCTAAAAACTTTATATTTAGTTCTGTTTCAATATATCAGAAACTATTATTCATGACATATATGTACGTTATTTTGTAGTATTTTGCTCAGATAGAACCTCAATATTTTTGTATTAATGGATAAATAAATGCAAAAGAAATAAAATGTTAAAGCTATTTAAGTTATGACTAGTCTGTTCAACTATGTAGAATTACTTTCTATAGCCTAAGAAATATTTCTTGCTCCATATTCATAAGTCACAATTGTTCATCACCTGGTTTGTTGGGGGTAATGATTTGGTCATTTCTTGAAGAGACAGTGATTTAGCCTAATAAAGATCAAAGATACTGATGTTGCCTGAATTCAGATTAGATCAATATTGCACTTTCCTCCTATGTTTCTCTGCTTTGTTTATGGGGTGTGAAATACATAGCCTAGTGCTGCTCCTGCACCTGTCAACCATGCGCAGCCAACAATAGACTTTATGCACCATTTCTGCTAACCTTGGTAAATTAGCAAGGCATTTTGGGTAATCAGGCAATTGAATGTTTTCATAGTTTATCACTTTATCACTTTATATGGAAAAGGAAATGTGATAAGGAGGATTAAGCAAGAAAGTAACCACACATGGCTTATATTTAGGATATTTCTGGACTAAAATGAGAATAAAATTAAAAAATGATGCCTAGTGCTTCATTAAAAGCATGTTGGGTTTCTTTAGCAACGTGGTAACACAAAATCACAATCATACAGCTTGTTGTTTTTCTTGTCAGTGAGCAAGAAGAGAAAAGCTGTGCTCTTTTGTCTTCCCTTCCACTTGAAGACACAGGTCCACTTTGAATTCCATTACTACTTATCAGTGTTTCCTTTAGCTAAGACAGCAGTCCTTTGAGAACAGTGTTGACAGCATTGAGCTGACAAAGAATCATTATAATCAGTGCTGAAGATCGGAAATCACAAGGAGGAAGATTCCATGTTTATAGTAGTGGGGACCACACACTGTGATGGTTTGCATTAGAAACTTAGCAGGTGTAGTATGCAAAACTAAATCACAGCCATGAACTGGAAGAACTGAGGATATGAAAAAGTCATGTTTGCTCAAGTATCTAGCTATTGTGTTAAAACAAAAACAGCATTCCTATCATAGTTTGCAGGGGACTTGGTATTGAATACATGAATTCAATGTCTTCTTTGCGCAAAATTACAATGTTGTTTAATATCAACAGCATTTGAGTGTCATATACAGAAACTAAACACAGAAAGAAAAAAAAACAACAAACAATAAGTCTTAAAAGTATGTAAGGAAAAAAAGAAAACAAATGTTACTCAAGGGTTAAATTGGAGAGTAAACCAATCTGCAATCTAAAGTATGAAGAGATTTTTATATAGAAGGTAAAAATCACACACTTCAGAGATTCACTGAAACTACTACAAAGTAGCATCAATTTCCCTTCATAGTTAGACTTCATACATGGGACAAAGAAAATGATTTTGCAAGGAAAAGTAGATTAGTTCTCTCTAAGAAAAGTATCAAATATCTAAATGTTCATTTTTTTTATACTCTCATTCATCTCTGTTTTGGACTTGTTTGAAATCTTTGTCACATTTCTTTTTCGTGTAGCTCACTCATTCACCCTCTGAAAATACTTGCACCTTCAGGACACTGGAGATTCAGAGGTAGTATGATCTCTCCTTCAGAGGAATTCACATATTACTGGAAGAGATGAGTACCTACAGAATTACAGCAATGGTGTTACAATTACCAGAGCCAGGGGGAAGAAAGCACCGAGCCCTGGCTTCAGTGGCAAGGACTTACAGAGGGGCTGTGTGGGATTTGCTGTTTGTCCTATGGGTGCACACTCATCATGCAAATAAATGTGTTGTTTCCAGCAGAGTACAGCACATAAAATGCACAGAGAAGGCAATAAGCAACTTGCTGAGACTGGCTTCCAGAAGATGTGTAGGAAACAGCTGAAAGGAAACAGAAAACTGAGCACAGAGCAGACATGCTGAGGAGTTGGGCTTTGTCCTTTGGGGGAATTCTTTGAAGAAAGAAAGCAGAAAGGGAAGGCTGGGGATTGCATTTTAAAGGCCTGTGGAAGATGATTCAGAGAAAAGTAAAAGCATGGCAAAAAGATCATTTATAACATAGACTACTTCCTTACTGTTAATACTTGTGTTCCTGAAATTGCTTTTTAATTGATTTTTAATTAGATGTATGTATGTTCACACATCTGTGGGCACCCATCAACACAGGAGAATTTACACATAGTGCGTGGAATTGAACTTGGGTTCCTGTAAGAAAAGCATGCCCATTTAACCATAGATTTATGTGGCTCTCAAACTCAGTTAGATAATCTTATATTTGTGGTGGACAGCAGTTAATGAAGAATGATACATATTAAGCCAAAATGTTAACAATAGGAAACTAAGTGGGATATCTCTACCAAAGCTCCACCAAACCAAGGCACAGGAAACATCAATGAAGAAGAGAACAAAATAGTGAGAAAAAAAAATGAAGTGGGGGAGAGGGGAGGACGGGGAAGAGTTCTGTGAAGCGCTGTCTTCTGGATATGGCATAGTGTACTGGTTAGTTTTCTGTCAACTTGACAAAAGCTAGAGTCATCAGAGATAGGGGAGCCTCAGCTGAGAAAATACCTCCATAAGACCGAGCTGTAGGCAAGACTGTAGGACATTTTCTTAATTAGTGATTTATGTGGGAGGGCTCAGTCTATTATGGGTGCTGCCATGCCTCGGCTGGTAGTCCAGGGTTTTATACACAAGCAGACTGAACAAGCTATGAGGAACAAGCCAGTTAGCAGCTCCCTGCATGGCCTCTGCATCAGCTCCTGCCTCCAGGTTCCTGCCCTGCTTGAGTTCCTGTCCTAACTTCCTTTGCTGATGAACTGCAATGTGATAACAGCTGAATAAATCCTTTCCTCCTGAAGTTGCTTGGTCATGGACTTTCCTCACAACAATAGTAATCCTAACTGAGATACATGGATATTATCTTTATACAGTCACAGCAACTCTGGTTACCTAAATAGGACCTCTACAAGGTAAAGCCTGCCCAAACTTCCTCATAGATGATGGAGATGTACTCTAGGTGCATCTCTTAATGAGGAGTTATTGGTGGTGAGAGGTTACAGGGCGGGAGAATCACTATTTTATAAACGATTCCCATGCTCCATGGATGGTCTCACACCCATGCATATATGGACACCACAGTTGGAATTAGTGGGTTATAAAAAAATGAAGGTATTAAATTTGGATATTGGGAGAATTTGAGGGGAAAATAATGCTGGATGAATAATACTATATTGTATTGTATATGTGTATGAAATTTTCAGGAATGAAGAAAATAATAAAAAGAAGAAATTAACAAAAAACAGAACTACCTTATGACTCACATGCATTATACTTGGGCACATATCCCAAGGAATCTGATAATATCATAGGAATACTTGTACATACATGCTTATTGTTGCTCTATTTATAATAGTAAAGAAAAGGATCAGGCTAGATGTTCATCAATAGATGAATAGATAATGAAAATGCAGAGGGTCTGCACAATAGAAGCTTATTCAGCCATGAAGAAAAATGAAACTTGCAAGAAAATGAGTGCATCTGGAAATTATTGTATAGATTAAGTAAACTAGACTCTGCTAGACAATCACTACTCTTTCTATATATGGATCCTAGCTTTTAATATTCACATATGTGCATATGTGTGTGAGTGGGGTTATAGTTTATGAAATTATAAAGAGGAACACAGGGGGCTAAAATGGTTTTAAGGAAAAGGAAAGCATAATAGAAAGACTGACCTGAAACAGAAAGGAGTAGAAAGATAGTAGGTGGCACAAGTAGAGAGAGATGAGGAGGGGGAGAACTGTGTGTGAAATGCCACAGTAAAGCCCATTACTTTGTATATTAATGTGAGAAAAAAACTTTTTTAAAAAATAGATTGCCCAACAGATTAAAATTATTCACATATTTTATTAACATACCCTCAAAATTTATGTACATAACATAAAACTAACAGCAAGATTTCTAACACTAGCTGCTTGAAAATTTTGTTTTTCCAGTAAATAACTTTTAAAAATACTCTAAAGTGGTCGTTAAGATATTGATAAGCTACAGCCATCCAGCACTACTGACATGGCTCAGGGGTTAAGAGCACTTCCAGAGCCTCAAGTTCAATTTCCAACACATAATGGCAGATAACATCTATCTATAACTCCAGTTTCAGGGTCTTGCTGCCTTCTTCTGGCCTACACACACGGTGCACAGAAATAAATGGAGGCAGAACACCCATACACATAAGGTAAACCTGTACTTCCCTGACAGAAGGTGAATAGACAAATCAGGGCAGGAATCTTGGCTTATTTGTCAGTCACTGTAACTCTCCAATCCATTGACCATAAACTGCCATGTGCAGACCTTTGTTTACAGTAGTATATATCTTTCCAACATATTCTCTTTGGCATTTTTTGTTTCTGCTGAGTGTTTGCAATTGAATTCCAATCTGTATTAACCAATATTTTTACGTAAATATTACATTTCTTCCATAGTAAAGATGATATTCTGTCCATTACTCACATGGACTTTCCTTTTTTTTGCCTTGAGTATTAATTTTTATTACTAAAATTTTTATTTATTTTACATGCAACCAAAGTTTCCCCTGCCTCCTCTCTTCCTGTTCTGTATTGTCACCTCATTTCTACCACCCCCCCATCCATTCCTCAGAAAGGGTAAGGTCTCCCATGGGAGTCAACAAAGTATGGCATATCAAGTTGAGGCAGAACTAAGCTCCTCCCTTCCACATCAAGGCTGAGCAACACACCCCACCATAGGGAATGGGTTCCAAAAAGCCATCTCATGTGCCAGGGACAGGTCCTGGTCCCACTGCTGGCAACATCACAAACAGACCAAGCTATACAACTGTCACCCACATGCAGAGAGCCTAGGTCAGTCCCATGCAGGTTCCCTAGCTGACAGGTCTAGAGTTCATGAGCTCCCACAAGCTTGGGTCAGCTGTCTCTGTGGGTTTTCCCATCATGATCGTGAACCCATGGCTCCTACAATCCTTCCTCCCTCTCATCTGTTTTTTTTTTTTTTTTTTTTCCTTTTACTATGTATACAGTGTTCTGCCTGCATGCCAGTAGAGGGCACCAGGTCTCATTATAGAAGGTTGTGAACCACCATGTGGTTGCTGGGAATTGAACTCAGTACCTCTGGAAGGGCAGCCAGTGCTCTTAACCTCTCAGCCATCTTTCCAGCCCCCCAATGGACTTTCTTGAATCCTTGATAGAAAGTACCTTAATGTCAGAATCCCTTGTATAATTTTTTTAAAATACATAACTTCCTTTTCTTCCATGTCTAGTGAAACACTAATAGCTAAGGGTGGATATATATGAAACACAGTGTTTACTTATGAGTATTTATGTTACATTAAAATGCAGTTAGTGCTTTTATTTTGCTGCTCACAAAAGTAAAAATGAGGCTTTGTTCCAAACTATGAGCTAGGGCTGGAGAGATGTCTCAGCTGTTAAAAGCAAGGCTCACAACTGAAATGTAAGTATGGGCTGTGTTTAAAAACTAGTATTCAAGTGCTCTGCATTGACATCAGTGTCATTCATCCATTATCATCACAGAAATCCTCAATCTTTGTTGAGATGATCCCAACAGACATGCCCTAACATCAACTATTTACAGAATGTAAGAGATGTGAGTTATAGTGAAGAAAGAAGAAGAAATTCATAATTTAATGTGGCCTCAATGGAATGCAGGGGCCTGCAGTGTCCCAAGACCTGACTTTGAGGTCTCCCATAAGAGCTTTTGGATTAAATAAATGGAATAAAGAACCATGGCATAGCAGAAGCATTCGGCTAGGTAGTTTTCATCATGCTGTTGTCTAGGTAATTCTTATTTGGTTCAGGTTCTATGAGATCCTGAAAGAAAATTATCATTGCTCAAAGAGCAGCTCAATTTCTAAGCATGAGATCATTGCCCTGTGGTGGTATTCTGTTCCCCAAAATATTCTGCACCCTAATAAACTTATTTGGGGTCAGAGAACAGGACAGCCACAATATTAAACAAAGAGGATAGGCAGTGGTAGCACACACCTTTAATCCCAGCATCCCAGAGGCAGAAATCCCTCTGGATCTCTGTGAGTTCAAGGCCACATTGGAAACAGTCAGGCATGGTGACACAAGCCTTTAATCCCAAGAAGTGAGCCTTTAATCCCAGGGAGTGATGGCAAAAACAGAAAGGTATATAAGGCATGGAGACCAGAAACTAGAAGCTTTTGGCTGGTTAAGCTTTTAGGCTTTTGAGCAGCAGTTCAGCTGAGACCCATTTTGGATAAGGACTTAGAGGCTTCCAGTCTGAGGAAACAGGATCAGCTGAGGAACTGGCAAGGTGAGGTAGCTGTGGCTTGTTCTGCTTCTCTGATCTTCCAGCATTCACCCCAATACCTGGCCCTGGATTTGATTTTATTAATAAGACCATTTAAGATTCATGCTACATTGCCCCCATTATAGGATAATTTTCCAGCTAGGGGTGACCTTTCTCAAAGATTTGTGCTTACTGGAATCTTGGGGTCTATAGTCTTGAAATGGGTTGGGAGAGCTTAGTGGAATTCACTACTATCAACCTTGTAGTGTTTTTTTTTTTTTTTTTGAAGATTTATTTATTTTTTTTTTAATATACAATTCAACTTTACCTATCAGCCATAGATTCCCCCCATTCTCCCTCCTCCCGTCCCGCCCGCCTCCCCCCCACCCACATCCCCCCGTCCCCCACCCCCC
>CABHPR010152885.1:29171-74740 GCA_902168415.1 Peromyscus melanophrys
ACTCAGCCCAGGCAGGTCTAGTCCCCTCCTCCCAGGCTGGGCCAAGGTCTCTACTAAGCCTCAGGTTTCAAACAGCCAATTCATGCACTGAACACAGGACCCGGTCCAACTGCCTGGATGCCTCCTAAACAGATCAAGCCAATCAACTGTCTCACCCATTCCGAGGGCCTGATCCAGTTGGGGGCCCCTCAGCCATTGGTTCACAGTTCATGTGTTTCCATTCGTTTGGCCACTTGTCTCTGTATTCCATCCATCCCTGGTCCCAACAACTCTTGCTCACATAAACCCTCCTCCTTCTCGCCAATTGGACTCCCGGAGCTCCACCTGGGGCGTCCAGACTGTTCATGTAGATCTCATCCATTTCTCCGTCATTGGGCGATCCCCATGTCTTTCTTGGGGTCCTGTTTTCCAGGTAGCCTCCCTGGTGTTGTGAGTGGCCGTCCAGTCATCCTTGTCAATCAATGGGACCTCTTGAAATTGAAAAGCTTTTGTAGAGCAAAGGATACGGTCAACAAGGCAAAGCGACAGCCCACAGAATGGGAAAAGATCTTCACCAACCCCACATCTGACAGAGGACTGATATCCAGAATATATAGGGAACTCAAGAAATTAAACACCAAAATTCCCAACAGTCCAATTAAGAAATGGGCCATAGAACTAAACAGAGATTTCTCAGCAGAGGAAACACAAATGGCTGAGAGACATTTAAGGAATTGCTCAACATCCCTAATCATTAGGGAAATGCAAATCAAAACAACTCTGAGATACCACCTTACGCCAGTCAGATTGGCTAAGATCAAAAACACTGAGGACACCTTGTGCTGGAGAGGATGTGGAGCTAGGGGAACTCTCCTCCACTGCTGGTGGGAATGCAAGCTGGTACAGCCACTGTGGAAATCAATATGGCGCTTTCTTAGAAAATTGGGAATCAATCTCCCCCAAGATCCAGCTATACCACTCTTGGGCATATACCCAAGGAATGCTCAATCATACCACAAGGGCACTTGCTCATCTATGTTCATATCAGCATTATTTGTAATAGCCAGAACCTGGAAACAACCTAGATGCCCTTCAACCGAAGAATGGATAAATAAACTGTGGTACATATATACAATGGAATACTACTCAGCAGAGAAAAACAATGACATCATGAGGTTTGCAGGCAAATGGAGGGATCTAGAAAAAATCCTCCTGAGCGAGGTAACCCAGACTCAGAAAGACAAACATGGTATGTACCCACTCATAGGAGAATACTACTTGTAGTGTTTTCTTAGACGGAGATTCCTTAAGTCATTAATATGTCTCCGTGTAGAATTGAAAAGGCATCTGATTCAGAGTTTAAAGTAGCAGGAGTCATACGCAGAGTGAAGGCTGAGATGCTAAGCTTCTGTCCTGCTCTTAGTTACCTATCAGATTTCTACTGGACAGTGAAGAGTCAGTGCTCCTTACCAAAAGCTACCTCTAAATCTCTGCTACATTAGTAGTGCATCATCCATTTGCAGAGGCGATGCCCAGCAAGAGATGCCTATAGTGTTTGTAAGGTCCCTGTAATACTTTGCCTTCTCTGTGTGTGTGATACTGATCAGATTCTTTCACTCTATTGATGCTACATTTTCATTCTGGCTTCATTTCTGGAATTAACAACGCTCAAATTCTCAAAACTACACTCTCTTCATCCTTTTTGAATACCCAACATTTTAGTTCACTCAGTCAGTAATGCAAGCCCTTGTCGAGATTCTGACACTCTGTTTTGTTATATACCTGCAGTCCTAGCACTCAAGAGGCTGAGGCAGGTGGATTAGAAGTTTGAGAAAATCATGACCTACCAAGTAAGACTCTTTTTCAAAAACAAAAACAAAAACAAAAGCAAAGAAATGAAAGAAAAAGAAAAAAGGGGAAGGGAGAAGACAGGGAGGAAGGAACAAGGGAAGGAAGGAAAAACAGAAGAAAGGAAAAATGGAAAATATTTGACATTATTTTCCTATTGGGTAGAGAAAAATCTGACCACATTTTAATGGAGAGATATTTAGAAGCAACCTAGAATTATTCCTAACAGTATGGACATTACAGTGATTCTAAGACTTGGTAATATTGAAGACATTTATAAGATCAAGCCATGGGAATCACAAATCTGATTTTCCAGCTTGCATTTCTCACACTTTTCAAACTGCCACAGTTCCTGGCCTCTGAGAAAAGCAAATTATCAACTTAGTTTAGAAGTGATGATGGTCAGGAGTCACAGGCCAAGAGAAGAAGCTGGGTGTCTTGGTGAAGGATCAGCATGGTAAGAAATACCATGGGCAGACAATGTAAAAAGTACAATAAGAAGAAACTCTCTGAAGTATCCTAGTATGAAATAATTGAGTCCCAACAATGTCATGAGAGAGTCCTCATATCAAGATGATGCAAGTCAGGTTCCAATACCAGTAACAGAGATATCCATTGGGAAGATATGACACCATTTAAATGAATAATTATAGTGATAATAGCTAACCTTAATTTAAAGAATAAACCAATTTTCTGTACTTAAATAGTCTAATAACAAATAAACTAGTTGCATAATTGAAGTTACTTTCTATAGAACAAATAACTTACCAATAAAAAAAAAAGTTACTTCACAATTGGAAAAGTTTTGCAGAAATACATGGTTCAAGTGGTCAGAGACAACTTTATCCATAATAGACAAATCAAAATTATGTTCTATTGGAGAAAATACTGTACAAAGAATCATAGTATCAGTTTTGTATTATTGTCCCTGTATGAATTATCTTTCTGCTGATGGACAAAAACACCATGATCAAGATAGCTTATAGGAGGAGGAGTTTATTCAGCCTTGCTGTTCAAGATGGGTAAGAGGCCATGGTGGCTGAACAGAGGTTGCAGGCTTGGCAATTGAAACAGCAAGCTGAGAACTCACATCTTGAACAACTACCAGGAAGCCCACAGAGTGCATTAGGAATGGCGGAAGTCTTTGAAACCTCATGTGTTCATCCAGTAACATACTTCCTTCAGCAAAGCCACACCTTCTAAACTTACTCAAACAGTTACACCAACTGGAGACCAAGCATTCAAACTCCGAGCCTATGGGGAGCATCCTCAATCAAACCAACACCCTGACAAATGTTTGGAGCCAAAGACAAATCCCCTACCAAAATATGTCCTAATCTGGCTTCGATCTACTGGCATGTTGAAGTCATGAAAGCATATCAAAAGCTGAAAAAGCCATACAATAGAGTGTAAAACCTAAGAGCTCTGCCTACATGCAAGTAGGTTTGAATTATATCAATTCTCTTTCAAGCCATAATATATGAGTACAGACAGTAGTTTAAAACAAAACAAATGTATCATTTTCTATAGAACAAAATCGTAATTAAAATCTAACCCCAGCTAAATTAAGATACTGACATTATTCCCTTGCTTTGTGAAAGCCCCAGAGAAGGAACAGAGTAGAAGGAGATGGAGAGATTACTTTTTTATCCTTCAGGGGATTTGCAAAGTTCTGTTCCATGAGCTTAGTCCTCTTCATCTCCGGATCAGCAACTGGTTGTTACGCTTCTTATGCTATGATCTCATGTCTGTCCACAAATAGAATAGGTTCTCTGCTTTTAAGGATTTATGTAGTCAGATATTACCCATGTTGATAATTCCAATTAATCTTTTTACCTCAAGGTCCTTATTTATAATCATATTTTTCTGTGAAAGAAAACATACTCACCAATTATAGCTGTTAGAGCAAACATCTTTGCCTTTGGAAATAGAGGGAATTTTTTTAATTACTGATAATATGTGACTTCAAACAAATGTACATTCTCTGGAGGGATACACCAAGTTGAACCAGTCTTTGAAAGCTTGGGAGAGGAAAGAGATTATTTCTTACTTTATACCAAAGATTAAGACAGCATGAGTTAGCTAAGCTGTTTATAATCACCAGTTTCTTTCTTATAATTTTTGGGTTTTGAATCATTTTATTCAAGTATTATTCAACACATTTTCTTGTTTGAAAAGTACAGTGAGAAAATTAGTCTGATTCTTATTATGCATTATTCACATTACATGACAACCCTGGTGAATACAATCCTGCAAGAAAGTATAGTGAGACTGAACGATGTTTTATTTGGCTCCTTTTATTTAATACTTTGTTAGAATAAAAGAATGACAACTATTTTAAATTAGTTTTTATTTATTTTTTATAATGTGTTTAAATGATTTTTACTATAAATTCTTTTTTATGAGTAGTTTCATTAACAGAAACCTTTACTGTATCTGACCAACTGGAATAGAAATCAGGTCAAACATCCCAAAAGAATAAGCAATTAACATGAATATCACATTGAATCAGTTTTACTAACACAGATACCCTCTAAACAATGTATGGTTTCTTAAAAGTCATCAGGCCAATAGTGAGTAAGACAGAACACCATCCATTCATCAACCAGTGACATGATCAATCGGGGTTTGTATGTAAGATAAGCATAAATGTGTGTGTGTGTGTGTGTGTGTGTGTGTGTGTGTGTGTGTGTGTATTCCCAATCAGAAAAGCCACAGAAAACACATATAGTCTGATAAGAATTGTAAATGGCAAGTTTCCTGACCTAAAGAAGATCTTCTTAATTTCATATAACCATGAACCAGGAGAAATTAGACTAATGCATCTACTACTGTGAAGATAATTTGATCATCACTGGGAAAGGTAAATCATTAAATTGATTTGCTTCCCAGGTTCTGTTTCAAATCTAAAATTCTATATTATAGTTTATTTTTATATTATTATATATTATATTATATATATATAATATATAATATATATTATAAATTATAATAATTATTTAACTGAAATAATTCATTAAGTTTTTGAAATGTTGACATTATTCTTTGTTTATTGCAGCTTTAATTATTTAAAAATTTTTCCATAAGTGATCATTTTGAAAGGCCCATGCTGTGGAATGTCATTCGATATGCTATGAATGTATATTGCTGTGACTGGTTGATAAATAAAATGCTGTTTGGCCAGTAACCAGGCAGCAAGTATAGGCGGGATAAGCAGACAAGGAGAATTCTGGGAAGAGGAAGGCTGAGTCAGGAGTCACCAGCCAGACACAGAGGAAGCAAGATGACAAGGCAAACCTGAGAAAAGGTACCAAGCCACATGGCTAAGCATAGATGAGAATTATGGGTTAATTTAAGTGTAAGAGCTAGTCAGTAATAAGCCTGAGCTAACGGCAAAGCAGGTATAAATAATATTAAGCTTCTGAGTGATTATTTGGGTCTAAGTGTCTGCAGGACCAGGTGGGACACAGGAAAATTTCCAATTACAGGCCCATTAGAAAATTTAATATAAAATAATTTATGAAATAATGTGGTGGTATTGTGTTCCCCAAAATATTGTGTATGCTAATAAACTTAAACTTATCTGGGGTCAGAGAACAGGACAGCCACAATATGAAACAGAGGTTAGGCAGTGGTAGCATACGCCTTTAATCCTAGCATTCCAGAGGCAGAAATTCATGTGTTCAAGGATACACCCAAGCATGGTGATCCACGCCTTTAATCCCAGAAAGCACGCCTTTAATCCCAGGGAGTGGTGGTAGAAAGCAGAAAGGTATATAAGGCGTGAGGACCAGAAACTAGAGGCATTTTGCCCTGGAGAGGCCTTTGGCCTGGAGAAGCATGTGGTTGGTTAAGCTTTCAGGCTTCTAGCAGCAGTTCAGCTGAGACCCATTCTGGATGAGGACTCAGAGGCCTCCAGTCTGAGGAAACAAGACCAGCTGAGGATCCGGCGAGGTGAGATAGCTGTGGCTTATTCTGTCTCTCTGACCTCCCAGGATTTACCCCAATACCTGGCTCAGGTTTGATTTTATTAATAAGAACTTTTAAGATTCATGCTACAAAATAATACATATTTTTCAGTGTTCTATCAACAAATATTTGAATAAATATGAAGATCGAAGGTTTTAGAATTCTACTTCAGCTCCTTTTCTATAAATCTATGAAATAGTAGGGTAAAAATTAATTTACAAAGCACTGCCAACATCTTGTATAACTTGTAATATAATTTAAAAACATATTGTTAGGCCAAACATTTTCATTCTGACAAGTTTTCTAGCAAAGACTTACTATTTTTAAATACTATATTTGTGTCCTTATTTTATGTGTGAGTGTGGTGATATTTTAATTGTGCTGAAATGTGATTTTATTTGTATGTTAATAAATAAAGTTGCCTGGAGATCAGAGGTCACATAGTGAGCCATAAACAGAAGTAAGGCAGTGGTAGCACATGCCCTTAATCTGATCACATAGCAGGCAGAATCTGTGTGGTCAAGGACATAGCCAAGCGTGGTGACAGGAGCCTCTAATTCCAGTACCAACCATAGAGACCTGGAGGTCTGTATAGACAGGCAGTGATGAGGAAGTGATATGGCTGGGCTTAGAGCCAATGAGAAGGCAGAACAGAAAGGCAATAAAAATACTGTTGGGGGGCACCCAGGCTGGGGGATCGGAATCTGTCCCTGGCCTATGGGTAGGCTTCTGGAATCTGGTGCCTGTGGTGTGATACCTTGCACAGCCTTGGCACAGTCGGAAGGGGATTGGACCTGCCTAGGCTCAGTGTGCTGGGCTTTGTTGACTCCCCATGGGAGACCTCAATTTGGGGGATGTGGGGATGTGGGGTGGCTTGGGAAAGAGGGCTGGGGAATGGGAGGAGGGAGGAGGGGAGGTCCGTGGATAGCATGTGGAGTAAGTAGAAAATTTCTTAATAAAGTAAAATGAAAAAAATAATATATGTTAGACAAGAAGAAGCTCTCTCGGTGGAAGCTACTACATGGTGGTAAGTTAAAGCTAGTCATGGCTATTCACCTGATCTCTGATCTCTGATCTCTTCAGCTATTACCTCTGTTTTGGCTCTATGTTTCTTATTTAATAAGACTGTTTAGAAATTTGTCTACATGTGAGCATGTGTACTTGCGCACATGTGTGGAGGTTAGAGGACAACTTGTAGAGATTGGTGCTTTTCTGCCGCCAGATAGATAGGGTTTGGAGTCAAGGGCCTTTACCTGCTTTGCCATCTCAATAGTCCCAGAAATTCTGACTGTAATATATTTTCATTATTTTCTCTAAAATTTTAATTTTTTACTTCCCTTGATAATTTTAAAGACAAAAATTACATATTTAAAAGATAAATATGCTGAAAATTTGGTCACATTTTGCTCATATGCTATTATTTTACAGCCATTTGGTGGAATTTAAACCATATAAAAGTCCATATGAAGTATATTGTCTCACAGGGACCTCACAGATATGTAGTAATGTGGACTTAATAGTTCCTAATATTGTACAACTTAAATGATCTTCATCATATGCACCATTCTCTATAGCAAGGAGAAGAGTTATTTGAATTTTTTTTCAGGTGGGGACCAAGATGCCTTAAATAACTAGTACACCACATCCTTAGCTTATCCAAGTCTTTGCAAGATTTGACCAAATATTTGGGGAAAAAAAAACAACACAGGAAGAATTTGCATACACAAGAAGAGGGAAAGGAAAAGATTTGAAGTGGCCAAGTACACACACACACACACACACACACACACACACACACACACAGATACACACAGAAAACAACTCAAACAAAACCTGGAAGTGCTGAGAGTGTGGTAGAGAACATGACTCGCACAGGAAAGAGAAGACCAACTAAGCTAAACATACAAGTTATATGTGAAATATCAGAAGAAGTGAAGAGAAAGGCCTTCAGAGGTTATCTTGTAATTTTTTAAGTATTAAGGTATGCTTTGACTCTTCTATTTCCCTGACTGATTCTCATTCCCTTTGCCCGCAGGGATATGATCTGAAGAATGTGTTCATAGTATGGTGGACAATATGACTGGTCAATCACTCATATTTGCTACAATTACAGCTCTCCTACAAATATTAAACAATAGACTTCTCTGTTCAACTGTATTTATCCCAGGGCTTGCAAGCGAATTAATCATTATGTTATTGCAACAATAAAATATAAGAGAAAAAATGAGTATTTTTATTGAAACTTTTGTGTTTTGATTAGTCAATACTAAGTTAAATTCCCTAAAATTAGTGCACTTGAATTGAATATAAACAGCTAACTTTATTGTTAATTTTCTAATCATGCATTTTTTACAGGCATTCATGCTGAAATTATTGCTACACTTGACACAAATACAAAATGGAAATCCAAGGACATGGACTATGGATAAATTTTATACATGAGAAGATGAAGAAATCTACTCAGCAGATATATTCTAAAATAAAACATATTGGCCTTCGATCAAAGACAGCAAACCAATTAGCATGCATGATTTTAAATTCAGATAAAATGTATAACTTTTATATGAATATTTAGGTTTTCAGATATAACAAAATGTGTTGGTGAAAATACCAACTGCTGGTTGATCATTTGATGTTCTTGTGAATGACATTTTATCAGACACTAAAGGATTTTGTGCTCTTCCTCCTTCTCCTCCTTATCATCATCATCACCAACAACAATTCTAGCACCATATGGTGGATGGGTTCATGAGACCCTCGCAAAGACAGAACTAAGTAGACAACCACAGCTAAGTAATAATCATAACTTTAATATTCATGATTGATCCACTCAATCTTTCTTTTACATCAAGGGCAACTATAAGGATGGGTATCTGCCGTTCTTAACTAAAGTTGAGTCCAGTAGCCAATAACATCAGCATCACTTGGGAATTTTTTTTTTAATTCCGTGTATCAGATCCAAGCTCAGAATCACAGATACAGAATCTTCATTTTTAAATGAAGGTCACTAGGTGATTTATTTTCCATTAAAGTTAGAAAAATACCTATGTAGATTTTTTTATGATTGAGTAAAAGTAACAGTTGCCATTCATTTGCAAAACATCACTTTTGAAAATAATTGAGGTATAATTTGGAATAATGGAATATGAAAGTGTAATTAAAGGATATTGTATAAACTGTGCAACACTGTCATAGACATGATTCTGAGGATAGAGGTTTGTACTAAGGAAATAGATTACTTGTTGAGTTTTTCTTTAAGTTTAACAAACATCATTTCTTGAATATTTTTCTTGTTAGGAGATATTAATAAGAATGTTGAATTATTGGCAATATCCTGTTTTGGAGAAGTGATTTGAATCCACAATGAAGTTTGCCACATGATGTATGGAGACTTAGGTGTTAAAATTCTAGGCATACAATTGCAGCATTTGCAACAACAGAAACATTAATATTTAAAGCCATTGTTTGCCTTTGTCTCCTGCTGATAACTGTTTTCCTTAAAAGCACTACAAAAGACATTCTGAACAGATGGTGGCTGGTTTCCTCTATCCTGCATCCCTTCGCAACTGCCACTGAGCCTCACCATTCATTAATCTTCCATAGACTTCCAGGAGCACAGCAACTAAATTACACACATACACACACTGAGGCCAGCATTTCTGTCAGGCTGAAAATTAAACTGAAGAGCACAGTGCCAAGTCTTTTAACCAAACTTCACTGTAAAGCAGTTAGAAAATAAACACTTGGCTTAGAGACTGACCCATGAATTCTCAGTCTTAAATGGACATTTTTGGCTGATCATTAGATCTTAGACATTCTCTATAACATAGAGCAGAAATTAAGAGGTAGAATTAAACTCTCAAAACATCTGGTTTGATTTCACCTTGACTCATAACTAATTTACTAGAAAGCTAGTTACTTGGTCTTAAAAACCAAACAAGAAGGAAAATATCACAAACAAAGCTTGTACAAAAATTGCTCACTAGTTCTTTAAAAGCAAATAAAATTATTCTGCAACAACTCTTCAATATTTGGAGCATATCTTCAGACCACACAGTTTACTGAACAAATGAAGTGGGTTTATGAAACATTCAAAGCTCTCTCAATATTTTAACACTTTACCTGATAATGCTCTAATGGGTACCTAAATGGTAAATAATGTATTTTCTAGCACACTGTTTTCAGTTAGGACTTTCATTCTTCTTTTTCTACCTTTTTAAATGTAATGAAATACATTTTGAAGTATGTTTTGAAGTTGTGTTTCTCATATCTAATCTTCCACTTTATTCCCATTTTACCAAAATTTCTTAGTTCTACTTATTTGTATATTTCAAAAAGCATTAAATTTATCATGAAAATTTCCCAATATATAGGATATCTTTTGTAAAACCATAGTATAATTTATAAATTAGGATATATCATTTGGTAAAATTTTATCTAGTCTGCATTCCACATCAAAATTTCATTTATTTGATTGTTCTAATAATATCCTTTTCTCCTGATTCATTTCTAACCCAGCATGTGGCATTGTATTATATTGTCAGGTCTCTGGTTTCATTCAGTCTGGACATGACTTCAAGTGCAACTAAATTTTCATGATCATGATACTTTTTGAAATCATTTATGCAAGTGTCTCAACATGCATGGTGAAGTATTTATTTTGTAATTAGAATAAGTTTATAAAGCTTATAGGCAGCAAAGTAACATTAAATGATAAAGGATTATCTTCTGGATATTCTATCTGAGGTTGATTTGTCTTGATATTACTAATACTAAATTTGACCCTCTAGTTCAAATGGTGCCTACAAGTCTTTCTAAAGTACATATAGTATTCCTTTGTGATGAATCCTGGGATCATTTGGAGATCAATTTAAAATTTAACTAGAGAGAAATTTATCATTTTATATTTAAAACAATAACTTGATATAATTATAACATCAGCAGTATAGTTTCATTTTCACATAGTAATCACACTAATATAAAAATCAAGCATGTACATGTAAATTTATGTTAATTTTTTGTTTGAAGTTTTTATAAGTAACTAAGATTCAAACTATACAAGGAAAGCAACATCTTGAAATTTAATAAAAGTTTCTATTTCATTTTGATATATGTTTGAGTCACTTATAAAAATACAGAAGTATTTTATATTGAAACTTCTTTCATACAATATTTTCTTGCTCAGTGTATCCTCTCACTTGTCTCCTTTGAGATCTTTTCCACCTCCCAACCCACCTAACATCACATCTTCTTTCTCTCTCCCTAGAAAATGAACAGGCCAATAAAAAAACAAAATGAAACAGAGCAAACAGAAAAACAGAGAAGAGCAATAAAAAAAAATGAACAAAATAGTAAGAAACACACACCATTCACAAATGACATATAAACACAAAATCAGAAACAATAACAGTAAAAGAGAAGACAGGTAAGTTATAATTAATAATAATAATAATAATAATAATAATAATAATAATACCCAAACAAAACATTATGAGACAAAAAAAATCCCCAAAAACAAAACCATTAAATTTGTTTTGTGTTTGTCACCTAATGCTGGGCATGAGTCTTCCCTCAAATGTAGTTTACTTGGTGAGAGTCGTTTGGAGAAAACTATTTTTTCCTTTGCAAGCAGTTGTCAATTAGAGATAGCTTATGAGTTAGGGAAGAGGGACATGTGTTCACTTACACTGGGACCCCATATGACTTGAACCTTAGCAAGCCCTGGGCATGCTGTCACAATATCTATGAGTTCTTATGTGCATCTGTCGTGTTGTTCCTAGAACACAGTATTTCCTTGGTGCCATCCATTCCCACTGGATTTTGCAATCTTTCTTTCTCCAATCCCTCAGAGATCCCTGAGCCCTGAGGGGAGGAGTTGGATGAAGACATCCCATTTAGGACTAAGTGTTCTAAGGTCTTACTTTCTGCACATTTTCTAGTTGTGGGTCTTTGTATTAGCTCCCATCTCCTGCAATAGGAAGCTTCTCTAATGCTAGCTGAATGAGACATTGATCTATGAGTATAGAAGAATGTCTTTAGTCATCATTTTATTACTATCTTTCTTTAACAGAACAATGGTATTAAGTTTTTCACAGTCTATTGTCTATCTATTCTCAGGTTCTTGGGCATCCAAGTAGTGCCAGGTAGGGGCTCCATTTCATAGAGTGGACTTTAAATAGAATCAGATAGTAGTTGGTTATTTCCATACTCTTTGTACCACTGTTGCACTGGTGTATCATGCAGACAAGTTACCATTATAGACCTAAAGCTTTGTAAATGAGTTAGTGTTTAGTTTTCTCCTATGAGAGCTTGCAGAGTGTCTTCCAGTAACATAAACTCTAGTCACTATGAATGAAGGTTCTAGTTAGGTACCAGCACAACTTCTCTGTGTTTAAGGACGTATATCGGTGCTATCTTCATTAATAACACCTTATTATCAGTTTCTGGAAGGATTGCAAGAGACTCGGCAATAGTCTGAGTATTTAGGGATTTTGTATGAGGCCTCTTTGGACAACAATTCAATTAGATATGAACCATTCCTGGCATTAGAGATTCCTCTTGGTGGTGAGAGAGATACAATTGAGGTTTTGTCTTCCCTGTTGCTTGAGAGTCTGTTTGGATTTTTTTCATATATGTGTATATTTTAAGAAGCTTCTACTGTAGTAGGTTCTCATATGAACCCTCAAATGGCTCTTAGTATTGTCTGAACATCCATGCACTTTATCTTTACCCCAAGTTCCTTACCCATTTCCATTTAATCCCCCCGTTCCAGGCTCCACTGTTTCTTCATAACTATGTATTCTATTTACCCTTCAGTATGAGTTTCTTCCTTCCCCATTAGATCCTTACTCTATAACAAACATTTGTGGTTATATGGATAGTAGCTTGTGTATTTAAGGAACAAAATCTAACATCCACATGTGAGAGAATGCATATCATATTTTCATTATCTATTCATCAGTTGGTGGACATCTAGACTGTGCCCAATTTCTGGCTTGTATGCCTTGGGCATCAATGAACATGGATGAACTATATCTCGACAGAAGGATATAGATTCCTGTGGATGTATCACAAAGACTGGTTTAGCTAGATATTGAGGATGATCAATTAAGTTTACTGAGAAACCACCATATTGATTTCCATAAATATTATAAAAGTTCACAATCCCATCATCAATGAATGAGTGTTCGCCATACCCAACACACTTACCATAATGAGCTGTCTTTTGTTTTATTAATCTTGACATTATTACAGGTGTAATGAATCTCAAAATAGTTTTGATATGAATTTCCCTTATACTGAAAGTGTTGACTTTTCTATAAATGTTTCTCAGAAGTCAGGAAAACAGTATCTTTCACAATAGCCTCAAATAATGTGAAATACATAGGAATAATTCTAACCAAGAAAGTTAAAGACTTGTATAACAATAACTTCAAGTCATTGAAGGAGAAAATTGAAGAAGATATAAGATGGAAAAATCTTCCCTACTCATGGATCGGTAGGATTACTATAATAAAAATGGCCATCCTACCACAAACAATCTATGGAGTCAATGTAAATCTCCACCAAAATTCCAACACAATTCTTCACAGATCTTGAAAGGACAATGTGCAGATGTGCAGCTTCATATGGAAACGAACAAAACAACAAAAATCAAGATAGCTAAAGCAATGCTGAAAAATAAAAGAACTGCTATCATCATCCCAATTTCAAGTTGTACTACAAATCAAAAAAAAAAAAAAAAAACAGCATGGTATTGGAAAAAGCAGACACACTGATAAATGGAATCTAAATGAAGACCCAGACATAAATCAACACACATATGGACACCTGAATTCTGATAAACAATCCAGGAATACACACTTGAAAAGATAGCATCTTCAAATGGTACTGATCAAACTACATGGATACTTGTAGCAGAATCCAAATGGATCCTTACTTATCAACCTGGACAAAACTCAACTCCAAATGGATCAAAGACTTCAACATAAAATCAGATAAATTGAACCTCATAGAAGAGAAAGTGAGGAATAAGCTTGGACTCATTGACATAGAAGAAGACTTTCTGAACAGAACACCATTAGTAGAGACATTGCGACAAACAGTTAATAAATGGAACATCATGAAACTGAGAAGCTTCTGCTTTGAAAAGAACATGATTATTTGGACAAAGTGGTGTCCTACAAAATGGGAACAGGTTTTTTTCCAATTATACGTTCTTAGCAATTGAGAGATAGTACAAAGGATGCTATCTGCGATTTGGTTTTATGTATGACTTTTGTGTTCAGATAATCCTGAAGGAAGAATAAATTTATAGATAGTTTTTTCATGTTTGAAACACACACACAAGCACACATGGTCTGGAGAAATGACTCATCAGTTAAAATCTCTCACTACTGTTTCAGGGGACCTGAGTTCAATTCCTAGTAGCCATATTAGATGGTTCACAACCTCCTGAAACTCAAGTTCCAGAGGAGTCAGTGTCACTTCTGATATGTAGGCATCTGTACACACATGCTTTTATATCCCCATACAGACACTCATAAAAACATTATTGAAAATAAATCATTTTATAATTAATTATAAATTACAAAATGTAAACTGACATTCACACATATGCAAATACATACACAAAATTGTACATACTTTACTAAAAATGGGAAGAGAAAAATAGGATACACACAGTAATGTTAGAATTCTATAACTACTTTCATAATATGCTCATGCCTAAAAGATCACTGACATGAATAATAAAATTTCATGACAGAATTTTTCAATTTGTGCCTATGGATAAAATGCCAGCTGTGCTTCTCAGTCTTGTAATGACCCTGGCCTCCCTAATTCCAGTACTTTCTGGGGCTCATCTGGAAACTCAGACACAGTGTAGAACACTCTTGTCAGTGGATAAAAATTTATTTTGGCATGGGTGATTGACAGACCACTGGGACTTCCATTCCCAAGAGGACTGTTGTATCTGAGTAGCTTGAAGTGATTGTTCCTCGTCTGAAAATGGGATACTTAATTTGAGGGATTTTCTGGAGAATGAATGAAATGAAACATGAAAGGGACTATCAAATAGACCATTCCTGCTCTGATCTCTCTCATCTTTATCAATAGCTTGTAACTTCTCTGTGATGATCCCACATAGCCTAATAGCATTCTTTTCCCACAAACTATTCAGTTCTAACACAGTACTTCATTCTTAAATGTAGAAATTAGAAGGCATATAAAATCATTTTAATATAAATGTACTATATAGAATGCATGCAGTAAGTATGGGTTACAATCATAAAAACTGCTAGAGACAGAAAGCACAGATACTGCTCGTTGCTAATGCTGTGCTACAGCTTGCACCTTTCTTGGAACATAACACGCTGTGAAACTCTTCACTTTTCTTGTCTTGCCAGCCACACAGGTGGTACCTACCTGCATAATGTAATTCCATAGTTCACACTGATAGGCTAGGGACAGATGGCTCAAAAGGACTTTTATGACAAGCAGTCCTCTGGGATCCACAAATGGGACAATGCGTTCCTTACATTTGTATTATTCCTTGGGCAGTTGTTGACAGCTGTGATGTATACATGCACAGGCTAATTGCCAAATAAATTACCTATGTTCATAGACAGAAAGAGTCTGAGAGAAAGTTCATACCCATTGATCTGTTTTAGTATTCAAAGTAGTAAACTACATTAATTCTTAATGATGCATTGATATATTTTTACTAAAAACATGTAATTTTAAATGTATTTTAACATAGTGGAAATAGTACATTTACTTTACCATGAGAAAAGGAGACTAAACAAAATTCAATTGATAATTCATTTTCAATTAACTATATGGTACTTATTAGAAGACTAGTATTTGGATCATTGACTTATGTAGCATTATAATTGATGGTATATATATATACATACATACATACAAACACACACACACGTATATATGTGAGTACACTTAACTGGCTATTTTTGAGAAGCTTAAGGATCCTTAATAAAGCATCCAAGCCAACATGAATAAATCTCCTAATGTTATTCCTAGTTTGTCAAATTAGCCAGTAAAATTGCAATTGTTCAATACATAGACAAACACTAAGCAGAGGAGAACACTGAAAGGTAAATTTTATAAATTCTGTATTCCACCTAATAATTGGGTTCTTGTAGGTATAGATCAATAGACAATACCATATCATTTTGTGGAGGAAATCTTGAAATGATAAGGTTTATTTAAAAATACTCATAAAAATATTTTTGGTTGTGAGCCTAGCCTTTAACGGCTGAGCCATCTCTCCAGCTGGGCGGTGGTGGCGCACGCCTTTAATCCCAGCACTCAGGAGGCAGAGGCAGGCAGATCTCTGTGATTTTGAGGCCAGCCTGGTCTCCAAAGCGAGTTCCAGGAAAGGCACAAAGCTACACAGAGAAACCCTATCTCAAAAAAACCAAAAAAAAAAAAATTCATAAAAATAGATTGAAAATGTCAGAGAAAGAATTGGCATTGATAATGAAAAATTAGATTGCTCTGATGTTTTGTCTAAAAACTTTTGTTACTAAGAAACCTAAAGGTATTGTGTAAAATAACCATGTAATAGAACCAGAAGTTAAGGAATATTAAGATATTACTTTATATAGAATATATTAGTATTACCATTCAAGAAAAAAATGCACATCATAGAAACATCAAAGAAATTTCTATGAGTAAAATACATGGGCAGATTTATTCTTAAATATTACAGTCATCTAGTTTCAGCAGTCAATCAGCAATTAGAAAATGAAATCACAAGGCTGGGAAGTGTTTGCTGCACAGCATGAAGATCTAAATTCAGTCCAAAACACCCTTGTAAAAAGCCATAAGCTTGTAATCTAAGTATTTTGGGGGATGGGGCAGACAGATCCCATGGCTACTATGGCCAGACAGCTTAGCACAATAGGTCATCCCCGGGTACAGGTGAGGGACTCTGTATAAAAAACATAAAACAAAAAACAAGGTTCTTAGGGAAAAGACCCCCAGCTTCCACAGGCATGTGCACACATGTGCTCAGATATTTCCACACACATGTATACCTGTATGCAATGAACATACACAAACACTTTCCTATGTACACAGCAAAAAGAAAAAGGGAAATGTATCAGAAAATGAAAGCATAACATACAAATTGGGAGAAATTTGAAAAATTATTCATTTAAAAAATTATGAACAAAATTATTGAGGTGACAAATAATAAAAGCAAGAGACTAATTGAAAACAAGACATAATCCTGTTTAATTGTGGGAAAAGGATAAAAATTGGACAGGCAAGTCAAGGATGCTCACTATTGTTGACTGCTTTTTCTTTAGGCTGCCAGCTCAAAAAAAAAAAAAGACATGGAGACATATTATTAATTATGAAAGATTGGTCTATAGCTTAGGCTTGTCTCACTAGCCCTTATAACTTAAATTAGCCCATTTATATTAATCTACATTTGTCTCATGGTTTTTTTATTTTACCTCTCTTCCATCTTGCACCTCCTGTTTCCTCTCTGTGTCTTCTAGTATCTCTCCTACATATCAATTCATCTCCTCTCCTTCTCTCTCTTCCTGGAAGTCCAGCATAACCTCTTCCTGCCTAGATTCATCTCTTTATTAAATTAATCAGAAGGCACCTTGGCAGAGACAAATCTTCATAGTATACAGAAAGATCATTCCACAACATTTCCTCATTTTAGACTAAACATAAAAGAAAAGTTTTAACTCTAACACAGTAAAATTATATACAGTAAGAACAATTATCAGGTATTGTCTAAGTAGAAAGGAAAAGTATTAACTTTAACAAATGAAATATATACAATAACAGCAATTATTAAGTAAGAATTACAATCACAATGTCCAGTTCATTTGTATTTGGCAAACTTGGAGAAAATACTTTAGTATCTATCTTATCTTGATGAGTTAAAAGTTTATACCTAAACCATATTTTAATTGTAATTCATATTACCATCATACAAATATCTTTTTAGATCTTAAAACACCTTTTTAGATAAACAATTTAAGCATTTATGTTTTTTAACTTTAGAAACTCTTCATTTTTTATGCAAGCTTTTTAAATTTGTTAACTGTAAAATTATCTAGTCTATAATCATCATCAAAGACACAAGAAGGATAAAATATTACTGAGTAAACAGGAAGTTCAGAGCAAACAACTTCCAAAGCTGTAGAAATTACAAAGACACTTGGCTTCCTGGACAGTTACCCAAGATTCCGTCATAATATTGAGACATCTATCTTTAGCCTACAGACCTAGAATATCTGACAAACTTTTGTGTGAAGCTGGAATTTTTAAGGACTGTTTTATCTTGTCTTGGCAAAGTTCAGCTGTTTCCTTCCTTTGTGTCCTGCTTGTCCAGTATGGAAAGAATACTGTCAGTAGCTGAGGTTCTTAAAGCAGTTTCTTTTCACAATGGCTAGCCACAAAGAAGGCAAATTCCATATGGAGGTTCTTCAATGTCCTTCATCCTTTTATGAAGTTAATTGGTGTTGCCAGGAACAGATGTGTCTCACTGTCATGAAAAGCCTCATGTTATTAAAACATTTTAAATGTCATATTTTGTAGGTCTCTGAAGTGTTTGAAGACCATATGTCTATCTAAAATATATCTTTGTTTGACCTTGTAAACATAACTAACATGGCCACAAATTTGATGGTTAGAGATAACTAGCTACTAACCTATATTTCTTAACTACCTTACACAGTTTGTAATAATAGCCTTTAAAGACTGTAACTTTATATTACATTTTAAATGAGCTGCATAGGTATGATACCTTAAACAAGAATAGAAACATATGTACAGCATAACAAAAATGTCCTTAAATTTGTATCAACATACAAAAATCCATACCATTGTAAAATATTTAAGACTAGTGGTTATTCAAAAATATACTCAACAATCTACCCTTTTATTCTATCATTTTCATACTATGTTGCCCTTTTTTCCTTCAGAAAAAAAAGAGCCCCTGAAACTAATCTCTTTTGTACAGCTTTTTTCCTGACCATGACCAATAACAACTTGAAGCCAATCTCTCTAAACAATGACAAACATTCATTACCCGTCAAATGACCAAAAAACACCCAAATGACCAAAAAAAACAGTCTCTAAACTGCTTCCTTTTGTCTAGGGGCAATGGCATGTTTAGAGAACTTGAGAAAATTGAGATAATGGTTAAGTCCTGGGAAAACTAGCCATAACATTTGTTGTCCAGTCTCTATGCAATGGGAAAGCTTATTTAGTCCTGGCTAAAATAGTCTGTGAGGCTGAACTATCTCACAGCAGTCTTGAAGCTGTTCTGGACGTAGAACTCTGAGGAAACTGCAACGTAGGCACTCTGAGAGGCTAGGTCATCTGGGCCACCTGTTTTCATTGGTGTCTGGTCCCCTTGTTATGAAAACACACAAACTTTCAAAGGTCACATAAATACCTGTATTAACACAAATATGGACTGTGAATTGTGCACAAGCCAGCCAAAGATGATTTATTGGTGAAATTATTAAGACCACTCCACATAGTTAAAAGGGAGGTTTATTCAGTGGCGTAACTTACAAATGAAGGAATAGGTAGGATGCAGGGTCTGGGATAGACGTAGTGCAGTCCGGCGGTGTTCTCTGGAGAACTCTGCTCAGTCTACCTCCAACGTCCAGGGTCCGGGAACTAAGAGAAGGCAGTGAATCTGGTTCTCGGGTCTTCAGGGCCCTCTCTTGTCCCCGCCTTGTAGGCATGACAGTTACCGAAGCCTCAATGCGGGTTGGAACTTCCAGACCAAAGCTGGAATGGCTACCCACTACAATGATTTTTTGTTTTACATTTGAGCAGGTAAAACATATGCTGCCTGTTTTGTAGTTATTTTCAGTTTATTTCTTTAGGTCTATAGCCAGGATTTTCAGGAGGTCTTTCCTGAACAAATATGATCTCAATCAACCTTGCAGGAATTCATAGCCTTTCATTTTCTGTGGAAACAAAAACATAATCTCTTCCCCAGAGCAATACATTTTTGACTTCCATTTTAAAGTTAAGGAATTTCTAAAGTATGTAGGCTTGTTTAATTCAGCAGTTCCTTCTAAAATCCAGTGTTTTTCAGCAGCTCTCATTTACTCCTCAGCAAAAATTTTAAAAATTGAAAGTTAACAAGACACCATATAGGATCCAGATTCCCTGTGTTATTTTCCATCTCTATGTAGCTTATTTTTGTTATTACTTTACTTCTTTCTTTAAAGACTTTATTTTATTTTTAATCTATTTTTATTACTGTCTATTTCATTTTTCTTCTTTTTTCTTAAGCCTACACACATTGTTAAACACACTGTAACCTGTTGAGAGGTTTTTTGTTTTTGTTTTTTGTTTGTTTGTTTGTTTTTGTTTTTTTTCCCCATCTGAAACTGCATTACTGTTTATATGTAACCTTTTGGTCTGCATGAGCAAAACCTTAAACTATCATGCAGCTTAGCTCATGGTGCTGGTGGCTCAAGCTTGCAGGCACTGGATGGGAGACACAGCTCCATACTATGGCCCACATGAGAGACTGCAGGACTAGACAGCTGTGTTTGGCTCTGTTTTTGTATGTTTGGAAGCTTTTTTAAAACTTTCTCAGTTCTTTTGTGAAAATATGTGGCCAGTTGTTTGATGCCATGTGTTGGCTGATTTCTCTTTAGGCCATCTGCTCACAAAAACTGACATGGAAACTTATTATTATGAAAGCTCAGCCTATGGATTAGGCTTGCCCCACTAGCTCTTATAACTTAAATTAACCTATTTATATTAATCTATGTTTTTGTCTCATGGCTTTTTATCTCCCTTCCATCTTGCACCTCCTCTTCATGTCCTCTGCACATAGATTCATCTCCTCTTCTTCTCTCTCTACCCTGAAGTCCTGCCTAACCTCTTACTGCCTAGCCATTGGCCATTTAGCTCTTTATTAAGCCAATCAGAAGGCACCTTGGAAAAGACACATCTTCACAGTGTACAAAAAGATTATTCCTTAACACAACACACTGATCACACTCCAGGACCCTGGTGGTGATTAGCATTAATCCTTTCCAAACAATACACAGTAATGAAAAGTATCATAAACAAGTTACAGACTGAGATCATATGTACATGCAAACATAAATACAGCTTTGAAGAAAAATATGGTGTAGGAGGTTTCAAGTATTTAGAAGTCTTTATAGATATCTTAAAAAAACAAATAACAAAACCAAAACAAAACAAACAAAACTTGCAAAATATTACAATGTAATATTGTTGCCAAACAGAAACAAAATTTTAATGTTTTAACAAAACTTTTTTGTCTACGGTATTAATGTTAATGAAAGTAAATATTCCCAAACCAAGTATTTGGCAATATATTTACTATTAAATAACTTCTAAAACTAGGGGTCAGTGAGATAGCTTGGTAGATGCAGTTGTTTGACCTTAAGCCTTATGACCTCAGTTAAATTTGCAGGACATTACATTCATGGTAGAAAGAGAGAAATGACTCCCCCAAGTTTTCCTCTTACCTCCTCATGAACAACAGTATTTTTGATTACACACACACACATACACACACACACACACACACACACACACACACACACACTGCCCCCCCCACAAAGTTGCACTTGCTTTTCTTTTGAAAACAACATCAATCAACACACACAACACACAACCACCTGTACCTCTAGCTCAGGGGGCTCCATGCCCTCTTCTATCATCCTCAGCCACACTAAAGGACATATATATGAACATGAACCCACACAACTGAGTAATCACTAAAGTAAGTCCTCCTTAAAATTGCTAAAACAGTGGTCTACTTATATCTTTAGAATTAGAAATGTGAGTTTCAACTTATTTACACATTTAAAAAATTTCACTCCATGAAAATTTCATACATTTATAAAATGTACATCAATCATAGCCAACTTCCATTGACTCCATACAACTTTCTCTTTTGCCCTGCACATTCTGTCTCCAACCAGCACTTTGTGACCTGTTCTTTGTTTCTTGTCATTAATGTCACCCTGAGTCCAATTAGTGATGCCCATATGATCATGGGTGTATGACCATTCACTAGGGCATGAGCAACCGAGAAGTGGCCAAAGGAAAGTGATGGTCCAGCCCTCAGCAACCATCAACTGTTACTATTACCTTTAGTCGTGATGGATCCTTGGAGGTCCTTCCCTAATTCATGCTAGAATTTTGACTAGCTTGATATAGTATTGGTAAACACAGCTAATATGAGTTGATGTCAGCAACGGCCATGTTATGTCCAGATTCAGCTGTTTACAGCTTTTCTCCTCATGTGACCATTCACAGCTCTATTCCTCATGTGACATTTGTTAGGATCCTTCTGTCCCCTCTTTTGTGAAGTGGCCTAAAACTTGGATGGGGAGAGGTTGGTCTAGATGACCTATTCATATATGAGGATTTATAGTTTTTCATACTCAGCAAATTTCATTTATTAGGCTCCTTATTAGCCTCTACTTAATGCAAAGATAAGCTTCCCTGATCAGAGCCAAGATTGACACTTATCTACAGGTGTAAACATAAATATTTATAAAGCATTTGACAACATGACCATTCAGCAAAACCATAGTAGTTTTCTCTCTACAGCCTGTGACCACCCCAGCCATGAATTTTTGAGCAGGATTGCAGGAGGAGACATAAATGCCCTCTCAGGTCCAATCAGAAAGTGGTTATTTTCTCCTATAACCCTCATGCCACAATAGCACCAGTAGGTATGTATATCTTGCCAGACAAGCCATGCAGTATAGAACACTGGGTAAGATTATTAAAGGAGCATTATCTACCCATGAACAGTACTTCTGTTCAACATTCCCGTGTGTGTGTGTGTGTGTGTGTGTGTGTGTGTGTGTGTGTGTGTGTGTGTGTATAAATTTACTTACAGACTACAGATTTTCCATAGGGCTTCTTTGTATACCATTCATTTTGGTTAACCCAAACCTTACTTTCTCCTCTCCCAAATTTTCCAATACCCACTGGAACATTTAACCTCAAATATTCCCCTCATCACTTTTCATGTAACTCATGTTTTCCTACCCCCTCTCATTGATGACTTTTTACCCTTTGAGCTGGAAGAGCACAGATTTCCACCTAAATTTTTCATACAGACTTCTGCTAACACTTCACTGTCCCATCTTTCATAAAACCCTCCATGCTTGAACCTTTCCACATCTAGTATTCTTCCTCTCTAATTTTATTTTTAGTGTTGTAGTATTCTCTCTTCCTTCAGGTATTTACTCTTTTGATAAAACTACATCATGAACCCACCCATCCTCCAAGACTGCAACTGCTCCCTGAGACACAGACTCTGCCAGCTCTGATTGGACCAAGAGGTAAATCTTTGTTCTCCTATCCAGTCACCCCAGCCTTTAGGCTTTAGGCCTAGGAGCACAATCCATGGTCCCATAGGCCCACTCATTGCAGCCCCAGGTGCAGGCCTCCAGGCAGGGCTCCCACAGGCAGACCTGATGACCACCTCCACACAGGACCCTATAACCTACTAGCCTCACTCCACGTGACAAACGCACCCATCACCTGAGACCACAGCTGCTCCTTTGTGTGTGTGGGGGGGGCTAAAACAGCTTGACCACACAGGTGCCATGACAGGCTGAGAGGCCCAGACACAGCTTCTGGCAGGCAACACCTGGACCCAAGAAAATCCATAAGATGGCCACACCCAGTGGGGCCTGCGTCTAAGGGGAAATGTCTGAGTCTAGGCAACACCTGGACTCAGGAAAAGCCATAAATTGACCCCATCCAGTAGGGCCTGTATCTAAGAGGAAATACCTGACATTGCAAACATTCCCTATACCCCTAGACAAATACCAGCCAATCAGGGTGCTGAATCCCAGAAATCCCATCACCCCATCCTGCCTGGGCTCTGAGCTCTCTTCTCTCACTGCTGAATCAGACAGATAGAGAGATCAAGCACTGGAGCTTGAAGATAATAAAGGTTCTTTGCTTTTACATATGGGATTCAGTCTCCATGGTGGTCTTTTGGGGGTCCCCACTATCTGGGAATAACACCTGAGACACAGACTCTGCCAGCTCCAATTGGACCAAGAGCCCTAGGTGCCGACCAGCAGGCAGAACTCCTGCAGGCAGCCTTGACTACCACCAAACCCCATTGGACCCTGTAAACACAAGCCCGATTCCTTACCCCAAACCTACCCATGTGCCAAGACCACAGCTGCTCCCTGAGACACAGACTCTACCAGTTCCAGTTGGGCCAAGAGTTGATTGGACCAAAAGCTCCAATTGGACCAAGATTGGCTCCCTGAGGCAAGTGTCTGAGGCAAGACACTGTTTGCACTGATTGGAGGAAGAGATGGGTACATTCTACAAGGATGCATTCAACAACATAAGGAGCAATATGGCACCACCAGAACCTAGTGGTTCTATATCAGCAAGTCCTGAACATCCCAACATAGAAGAAACAGAAGAAAATGACCTTAAAAATGAGTTTAAGAAGATGATAGAGGTCTTTAAAGAGGAAATGAAAAATTCCCTTAAAGAAATAAAGGAAAACACAAACAAAAAAATGGAAGAAATCAATAAATCTCTTAAAGAAAGTCAGGAAACCGCCCCCACCCCACCCCCCCCAAAAAAAGCAATCAAACAGATGAAGGAAACAGTTCCAGACCTGGAAACTGAAATAGAGGCAATAAAGAAGACACAAACTGAGGGAATGCTGAAAATGGAAAAATCTGAGTAAATGAACAGGAACTACAGATGCAAGTATAACCAACAGAATACAAGAGATGGAAGAGAGAATCTCTGGGGTAGAGGATACAACAGAGGAAATAGATTCATCAGCCAAAGAAAACACTAAAGCCAAAAGTGTCATAACACAAACAGAATGGATACAAAAACAGGATCCATCCTTCTGCTGCATACAAGAAACACACCTCAGCCTCAAAGACAGATGCTACCTCAGAGTAAAGGGCTGGGAAAAGTCTTTCCAGTCAAATAGACTTAAGAAGCAAACTGGTGTAGCTATCTTAATATCTAAGAAAATAGACTTCAAACTAAAATTAATCAAAACAGATGAAGAAGACATGAAGACATTACATATTCATCACAGGAAAAATCCATCCAGATGAAGTCTCAATTCTGAACCTTTATGCCCCAAATACAAGGGAACCCACATATGTAAAAGAAACATTACTGCCGGGCAGTAGTGGTGCACGCCTTTAATCCCAGCACTTGGGAGGCAGAGGCAGGTGGATATTTGTGAGTTCAAGGCCAGCTTGGTCTACAGAGACAGATCCAGGAAAGGCGCAAAGCTACACAGAGAAACCCCGTCTCGAAAAACAAAAACAAAAACAAACAAACAAAAAAGAAACATTACTAAAGCTTAAATCACACATCAAACACCACACAATAATAGTGGGAGACTTCAACACCCCACTCCCACCACTAGACAGATCTACCAGACAGAAACTTAACAGAGAAATAAGGGAACTAACAGACATTTTGACTCAAATGGACTTAATAGATATATACAGAACATTCTACCCCAACACAAGAGAATATACCTTCTTCTCAGCACCCCATGGAACCTTCTCTAAAATTGACCACATACTCGGTCTCAAAACAGATCTCAACAAATACAAAAAAATTGGAATAACGTCCTGTATTTCATTGCTTAAAGTTAGAATTCAACAACAACACAAATTACAGAAAGCCTACAAACTCAGGGAAACTGAATAATGCTCAACTGAGTCACCACTGGGTCAAGAAGAAATAAAGAAATTAAAGTCTTCCCAGAATTCAATGAAAATGAACAAACAACATACCCAAACTTATGGGACACTATGAAAGAAGAACTAACAGGAAAGTTCATAGCTCTAAATGCCTACATAAAGAAGATGGAGAAATCTCACAGTAGCAACTTAATAGCATACCTTAAAGCTCTAGAAGAAAAAGAAGCTAATTCACCCAGGAGAAGTAGATGCCAGGAAATAATCAAATTGAGTGCTGAAATCAGTAAAATAGAAACAAAGAGAACAGTACAAAGAATCAATGAAACAAAGAGTTGGTTCTTTGAGAAAATAAGCAAGATAGATAAACCATTATCCAAATTAACTAAAAGGCAAAGAAAGAATATCCAAATTAACAAAATCAGAAACGTAGAAGGAAATATAACATCTGACAATGAGGAAATCCAGAGAATCATCAGGTCATACTTCAAAAACATGTACTCCACAAAATTGGAAAATCTAAAAGAAATGGATTTTCTGGATAGGTACCATATACACAAATTAAATCAAGACCAGATAAAAAAATAAAAAGACCTATAAATCTTATGGAAATAGAAGCAGTGATTAAAATACTCCCAACCAAAAAAAGCCCAGGGCCAGATGGTTTCAGTGCAGAATTCTACCAGAATTTCAAAAAAGAGCTAATACCATTACTTTTCAAATTGTTACACACAATAGAAACAGAAGGAACATTGCCAAACTCTTTCTATGAGGCTACAGTTACCCTGATACCCAAATCACACAAAGATGCAAAAAGAAAGAGAATTACAGACTAATTTCCCTCATGAACATTGATGTAAAAATACTCAATAAAATACTGGCAAACCAAATCCAAGAACACATAAAAAAAAATCATCCACCATGATCATGTAGGCTTCCTACCAGAGATGCAGGGATGGTTCAAATTATGAAAATTTATCAATGTAATCCATCATAAAAAACAAACTGAAAGAAAAAAAAAACACATGATCATCTATCTCATTAGATTCTGAAAAAGCCTTCAAAAAAATCCAATACCCCTTTATGATAAAGGTCTTGGAGAGATCAGAAATGCAAGGAACATACCTAAACATAATACAGGCAATTTACAGCAAGCCAATAGCCAACATCAAACTAAATGGAGAGAAACTCAAAGTGATTTCAATAAAATCAGGAACAAGACAAGGCTGTCCACTCTCCCCATATCTATTCAATATAGTACTCAAAGTCCTAGCTAGAGCAGTAAGACAACAAAAGCCCATCAAAGGGATACAAATTGGAAAGAAAGAAGTCAAACTTTTGCTGTTTACATATGATATGATAGTCTATATAGGCAACCCCAAAAATTCTACCAGGAAACTGCTACAGCTGAGAAA
Organism: Peromyscus melanophrys; assembly: GCA_902168415.1. NCBI lineage: Eukaryota > Metazoa > Chordata > Mammalia > Rodentia > Cricetidae > Peromyscus > Peromyscus melanophrys. Next base: position 56,110 of record CABHPR010152885.1, read on the forward strand.
TTCCTTCAGTAATGTGGCAGGATACAAGATTAACTCAAAAAAATCAGATGATATGATAGTCTACATAAGTGACCCCAAAAATTCTAACAGGGAACTTCTACAGCTTATAAACGTCTTCAGTAATGTGACAGGATACAAGACTAACTCAAAAAAATCAGTAGCCCTCCTGTATACAAATAATAAATATCACCCTTTCCAATAGCCACAAATAATATAAAATACCAAACAAGTGAAAGACCTTTATGACAAGACTTGAATTGAATATATCAGAAAATGGAAAGATCTCTCATGCTCATGGATAGGTAGAACCAACATAATAAAAATGGCAATCTTACCAAAAGCAATCTACAGATTCAATGCAATCCCCATCAAAATACCAACACAATTCATCACAGACCTTGAAAGAACAATCTCAACTTCATATGGAAAAACAGAAAACCTAGGTTATCTAAAACAATCTTTTACAATAAAGCAACTCCGGGAGGCATCACCATTCCTGACATCAAGCTCCACTATAGACCTATAGTAATAAAAAACAGCTTGGTATTGGCATAAAAACTGGCATATGAACCAAGGGAAATGAATTGAAGATCCTGACATTAATCCACACACCTATGAACACCTGACTTTTGACAAAGAAGCCAAAACTATACAATAGAAGAAAGAAAGCATCTTTAACAAATGGTGCTAGCATAATTGGATGTCAACATGTGGAAGACTGTAAATAGATCCATATCTATCACCATGTACAAAACTCAAATTGAAGTGGATCACATACCTCAACATAAATCCAGCTACACTGAACCTGATAGAAGAGAAAGTAGGAAGTATCCCTGAACGCATTGGCACCAGAGATCACTTCCTAAATATAACACCAGTAGCACAGACACTGAGAGCAACAATTAATAAATGGGACCTCCTGAAACTGAGAAGCTTCAGTAGGGTAAAGGACATGGTAGATAACACAAAATGACAACCTACAGAATGGGAAAAGATCTTCACCAGTCCCACATCTGACAGAGGGCTGATCTCCAAAATTTATAAAGAACTCAAGAAACTAGGCAGCAAAATATCAAACAATCCAATTAAAAAATGGAGTACAAATCTAAACAGAGAATTCTCAACAGAAAAATCCCAAATGGCCAAAAGACATTTAAGGAATTGCTCAACATCCTTAGTCATCAGAGAAATGTAAATAAAAATGACTCAGAGATACACCTTTCAGAATGGCTAAGATCAAAAACACTGATGACAGCTTATATTTGAGAGGATGAGGAACATGGGGAACATAAGTGACCCCAAAAATTCTAACAGGGAACTTCTACAGCTTATAAACGTCTTCAGTAATGTGACAGGATACAAGACATGTGGAAGACTGTTGGTGGGAGTGCAAACTTGTGCAGCCACTCTGTAAATCAAGATGGTGACTTCTCAGAAAACTGGGCATCAATCTACCTCAAGATTCAATGATACCACTCTTGGGATTATACCCAAGGGATGCTCAATCATAAGACAAGGACACATGTTCAACTGTGTTCATATCAGCATTATTTGTTATAGCTAGAAACTAGAAACAACCTAGATACCCCTCAACCAAAGAATGGATAAAGAAAATGTGGTACATATACACAATGGAGTATTACTCAGCTGTAAAATCCAATGATATCATGAAATTAGCAGGCAAATAGATAAAACTAGAAAATATCATCCCGAGTGAGGTAATCCAGACTCAGAAAGAGAAATGTGGTATGTACTCACTTGTAAGTAGATACTATATATAAAGCAAAGGATAACGGGACAACAACCTACAGCTCCAGAGAAGCTAGGAAACAAGGAGGACCCTAAGAGGGATGTATCATATCATCTTGGGAAGGGGAAACAGAGGAGATCTCCATGAGTAAACTTGGGGATGGGGGAGGGCAATAGAGGGGAGGGGATTGGGGATGAGAACATAAGGGAAAAGGATGGTTGACCTGGGGGAGGGATGAGAGTGGGAGAGCAATGAAGAAGATACCTTGATAGAGGGAGACATTTAGGGGTAAGGGAGAAACCTGGTGCTCGGGAAGTTCCCAGGAATCCACAAGGATGACCCCACCTTAGATTACTAGCAATAGTGATGAGTGTGCCTGAACTGGCCTACCCTGGTAATCAGATTGGTGAATACCCTGTCATCATAGTGCCTTCATCCAGTAACTGATGGAAGCAGATGCAGAGATCCATACCAAGCACCAGGATGGGCACTGGGAGGGGAGTTCAGTTGAAGAGAGGGAGGAGAGATTATATGAGCAAGGGGGGGGGTCAAGATCATGATGGGGAAATCTACACAGACAACTGAACCAAACTCATAGGAACTCACAAACTTTAGACTGACAGCTGTGGAACCTACATGTTACTGGACTAACCCCTCTGCATACAGGAGGCAGTTGTGTAGCTGGGTCTGTTTGACGGGCCCCTGGCAGTGTGATCAGGATCTATCCCTGGTGCATGAGCTGGCTAAGGTCAGACATCTTGCTCACCCTTGAAGTCGGGGGTGGGGTGGGGTGGGGTTCTGCCTCAACTGAATATACCAGGCTTTGTTGTCCCCCCATGGAGAAATGTATCCTTTAGGAGATGGGGATTTGGGTTGGCTGTGGGGACTAAATAGGAGAAGAGCAGGAGGAGGGATGAGAGACAGCTTACGTTGGAGAGAACTTGGAACAAGGGGAACACTCCTCCATTTCTGGTGGAAGTGTCAATGAGTACAGCAACTATGTTAATTAATATGACAATTTCTCAGAAAACTTGGAATCAATCTATCTCAAGACCCCGTTATACCACTCCTAGGCCTATACCCAAAGAACACTCCATCCTACCACAAGGACACTTGCTCAGCCATGTTCATTGCACCTTTATTCATAATAGCCAGAAACTAGAAACAACTTAGCTGTCCCTCAACTGAAGAATGGATAAAGAAAATGTGGTACAGTTACACAATGAAGTACTACTCAGTTGGTAAAAGCAATGGCATTTGTAGGCAAACGAGTGGAAGTAGAAAAGATCACTCTTAGTGAGGTAACACAGACTCAAAAAGACAAATATGGTATATACTTACTTATAAGTGGATATTATCTGTTAAGTAAAGGATAGTCATGCTACAATCCACAGACACAGAGGCTAAGTAACAAGGAGGTTCAAGGTGTATGTGGGGTGGGGCACATGACTCTCCCTGGGAAGGGGAAATATAATAGATTTTGAAGGTGGATTTGGGACATGTGGGGATGGGAACAAGAGGGATCAGGCAGTGGGTAGGAGGAAAAGAGTTCTTGGAGAGATGACTGAAATTGGGGGGCATTTGGGGGTAATGTAGAAACCTAGTGCAGTGGAAACTCCTGAAATCTATGAGAGTGACCCTCGTGAAGTCTCCTAGTAATGGGAGATATGGAGTCTTAATTATCCATCTTCTCTAATCAGGCAAGGCTCCTAGTTTTGGGACTAGGATATCAGTCCAGTCACAAAACCCTCCACCAACAATCTGCCCTGCCTGCAAGACATGCTGGAGCAATGGTGGCTCAGAACTTCTAGGAGTGGCCAACCAATAACTACTCCAAATTGTAGTCCATACCACAAAAGAAAGCTCAATCCTGACACTGCTTGGAAGTCCAGGAATCAGAGGCTGGATAGCCAAGATTTCCAGGATAAAACTGAAAAGGACTGGGAAAAAAAACCAATGAAATGATTCCTAATGATATTCTGGTATACTCACAGATTGGTGCTTTGCCAAATTATCATCAAAGAGGCTTTATCCAGCAACTGATAGGAGCAGATTCAGAAACCAACAGCCGAACATTAGATGAAGCCAGGGGAACCTTACAGAAGAGGGGTAGGAAGGATCACAAGAGCCAGAAGAGGACAACAAAAGAACACTACCCATAGAATCAACTAAGCAGGCTCATATGGGCTCAGAGAAACTGAAACAACAAACAGGGACCCTCTGTGGGTCTGAGCTAGGTCCTCTGCATACACCTTATAGTTATGTAGCTTCATGTTGTTGTGGGACTCCCAGCAATAGTAGTGGGGTTGTCTATGACTCTTTCTCCTGCTCTTGGGACCCTTTTTCTCCTACTGAGTTGCTGTTTCTATTTTTTTTTTTTCTGAAGGGAAACAGGAGGAATTTGTTTAAGGTAGAGGAGAGGTAAGGAGGAGGGACTGGGAGGAGTCGAGGGAAAGGAAACTGTGGTAGGGATGTAATACAGGAGAGAAGCATAAAAGCTTAAAATTAGAAAATAATTAAAATAAAATATAAGATAAAACCAGAAAAGTTAAAAATAATTTTAAAATATTTTAAAACTTAAAAACATATGAAAAGAGGATCATGGTAGATGGGTGGTAAGTGAAACTTTTGAGATGATTGGAGCTGTTTTCATAGATGGACTAATGGCTACATGGGTTAATAAGTTATCTAAGGAAGGAGTTTGCTATTAAAGCCAGTTTTACTACATGTCTTGTCACATCATGCCCTGTGCCATCTTGAGACTCTGCCAATAAGAATGATGTAGCTCAGTGACCTTAGGCCAGAATAAAGAGCCCAAATAAACAACTTTTCCATGGCTTACCCAGACTGTGATATTGTCTTATTAGCAACAACAACAAAAAAAAATGGACTAGGAGAGATACACCGCTACAAAGTAGCCATGGTTATTCTCCAGAGACTAATGGCTTCCTATCTCTGGAAAACATGACTACCCACTCCTTCATGACACAATTTATGAAATTTTCTCTAGAATTCCCTTCCTTATTAATAGAAAACCAATTACTAAGAAATCCCATTGGTCCCTGTAACCCTTTGTCATATTTAAATACCCTACTCTTCTTGTACTCCAAAAGTATTTTGCATTTCTTTATCATGTCTTCCCATGAGAAAACATGCCTAATTAAAACACTTGTACTGTGCCAAGAACTCTATGCAAACTCAGGAAACATGAAACCTGCTAGGAATGAGTATAATGCTTTTTACCCACTACTGCTTGAGAAATATTAGCCTTTTAGGGGGGATTTTGATGTGGAAAATATCTGATTATATTATAAAGATACTATTAGTTACAATAAAGAAAAAAATCTTAAAAATATGAAATAAGACATAGTTGTATAGGACTCTGATTCTAAGTTCTTTCATGAACCTCAGAAAACATTTCATGTGTGTTTTGGTTGTCATCTTTAAGCTAAAAATTTTGTAAATTATTTGCCTCAAATAAAGGTCTCCTATTAAAATACAGGACACACTATAAATAAATTTTGATGTTTGCTAAATTTCTCCTTATTTGCATGTCAATTTACTTTTAGGTATTACATCCTTAAACTCTCCCATGCCTCTCATTTGTAGAATCAGGATCACTTCCTGCCACACGCTTCTCAGAACTTAATTATTTTATTGGTTCTTTTTCTTTATGTGTTGAGGGGGCATGGGTTTTCTGTTTTATTTTGTTTATGTTTTTTAAATAGAGTTTTACTCTGTATCCCTAACTCACATGGAATGCTCTATGTAGACCATAGACTTTACTCCCTCTGACTTCTGTGTGCTGGGATTAAAAGTGTGTCATCACACCCAATTAGAACATAGTTTTGGACAGAATTTGGTCTATATCTTCATTCCCACAGTCTCATCAATATGTATGTTTATTTCCCAATTCTCAGAGATGAATCTATCTGCAGTCTGATTGGATGATTTGGGTGGAATTTTTTTTCCTTGTGTGCCTCACAGAAATGCAAGTAAACTTTAGTATCTAAAGAAATAGTCATTAAATTATGTCTAAAAATTTGGAAGGGCACAGAAGAATGGCTAATCTCTGTTTTCAGAAGCTTGGAAAGTAAGCTAGGGAGTTGGTATATAGATCACCTGGGCATAGGTGCTCCCAAATCCTTGGGTGTCATTTTAGCTGAGTTAGCTGGAAAATCTAAGAATCCTTTATCTGATTGTTATTTCCTAGATCTATGAAGCTAAGCTGATTTTCTAAGTAAGGTGATCCAAAGTAGGTAGATGTACAAGAGGAATCATAGAACCTGTTAATATTCTGGTGAGATAAGGCAATTGAGGACTCACGATCTTTCTCATTATGCTCCACTGACTAAACATAAAGACCTCCATCCTATACTTTGTCTTTGAAAGAAAAGAATGGAAAAGTAAAACAAACAAAACAAACCAAAACAAAACCAAAAAACCAGAAATCCTCTGCAAACATCAATGGCCAAAAAACTATTTGTATTCTCTGTGCCTTGAAAGTGTACAAATCCATCCCAAGATGTCTTAAAGTCTTACTGGAGATACTACTGAGTAAAGGTGGATGTTACTGGTATATTTTCCCAGTTATAATTTAATTTACATGCTTCCTCATAACCTAATCACTCCTAAAGTCATCTGCATCCACCTTGTATATACTACATAAAGTTTTAATGTGTGTTTCAGTTTTTAGTTTCTTAAGAATACAACAGAGGACACATGGCATTCTTCAAATATACTCCTGGAGAAAGCTATACAGAGATACAGTTTTGTATGTAAAGACTGTATGCCATGGCATAATCAGGGGTATCCAAAGTGCACAGAGGAGAATATTTATTATGTATCTGTGAAGACAATGTCTAACTTAGGCTAGAGACAAGGCTCAGTTAGGCTGGAGTCATGGCTTAGTGACTGAAAGCACAAACTGCTCTTTCAGTGGACTATAAATAATTCCCAACTTTGGCTTTAGGTGGCACCTCTAACTCCAATTCCAGGGGATTTATGATCCTCTTCTGTCCTCTGCGGGCACTGCACTCATGTGCACAAATACAAGAATGGGAGAGCCGCTCCTGCCCCTCCCCAGGTGCAGCACTCGGGAGAGCAAGGCCAGTACCTCACCTGTGCAACACAGTAAAGCCAACCCTGTCTGCACAGACTAAAGTGAGCTGGCCTTGACGGGGTGAGTGTGGGACAGCTGGCCATATACTCCTTGTCTGCCATGTGGGGGTGAAGATGAGATAAAGCTGCCCTCCCCACCTTGCCCCTACCACCTGTGGTGGGTCAGGGAGCTGATCATCCCCCTTACCAGCTGCAGCATCCTGGAAAGTAGGTCCTGAATCTCACCTGGGCAGCATAGCAGAGCTGACCCTATAGACAGGGGTGCAGGTGAGAACATGAGCATGGGCGATATGGCCCTACTCCTCATCTGCCGTTCGGGGGGGGGGGGGGGGGCTGGAGAGAGAAGCCCTCCTACCTCCCCCCACCCTACCCTTGGTCCCCTTGCAGCCTGTTGTCCTTGCACCTCACTAGCTGCAGCACTCAGGAGAGTGGCCCCTGTACCGCCAGGGAAACACAGTAGCACTGGGCCTAGTGGTGTAGATATGGAAGAGCCAACCCTTCAGGCTGGAAAGCAGAATTGGCCCCACCTCTTACTCATAGCTGCAAGGGGTGAACTAGCCAAGGCAATGCTGGAGAGCTCACCTTGGTTGAAATGACAAGGGAGAGCTGGCAGGCTGACCAACCCTGCAACTACTCAGGCCCAGAACCAGTGTTATGAGTTGGCCCACCCCAGCATCTACACCATCTATGATATGCTGGAGCACATGAAGGAGATGGTACAACAGACCCAAAACTGCATGATCTCCATAACATAGGGCAACAATAGGATATCTAAGAGTGGTCCCAGTGAAGGCCCAGCATGCATCAATAATACAGCAAAAACCAAAGGCCTCGAATCGGACCAATGACTCCTTGCAATGAAGACTTGCAAGCAAAGATATATGGATAACAAGGTTACTGAATGATTGCTGTGTCACACTGCAGCTTCCATGATGAGATGGATTTTTTACATTTTTTTTCTCTTAAATTTTATTTTATTTGTGGGGGGAGGTTGCAAGAGCAGAACGTGGATATGAGGGGATAGGGAAGTGAATTGGATCAAAATGTATGATGTAAAAGACACAAAGAATAAATAAAAAGGAAGTTAAAAATGGCCTTGATCAGAACATATTGGCAATGTATACTGCTAAATTCTTTCCAGATACTGATTGGGGTGGGGGTGATTTCAATACCTTAAGTATGTGAAACTGAAATGAAGCTTTCAAGCACTGAAGCTGAGGTCGTCTAGAGCAAATCAGTTTCATTCTTTACAGTTCCTAAAAGCCATGGTTTAAATAATTTAAAATGTTGTCTGACGCCTTTATGTTTGAAAGTGGCAGAACATTCAGAGATCAAGCCTTGCCACTTCTATTCCAGCTTCCCTTTACCTGTGAATGCAAGTCTGACTACTGTATAGCATATTCTGAAACATACCAGCAATATCTTTTCTCTTTGCCTCATGAAGCTGTTATTTTCATAGTAGTTTAGATTTCATAAAGCATTTTATAGACTATTTCAGTCATTGTAACAACTGTAGAGAGAGTTGGAATTTGATTCATAGTCTTGCTTTTTAAAGTATATTCAGGTACATATTTCTATGCTAGCTTGCATATAACATATAAATAAAGACCATATTCATATGTTTCACTAACTGCATTAAAATTGTATGTATTGAAATCCAGATGGTAGTTCAGTTATTTGTTACTGTATGTAATCTTCTTTTTAGGTACTTTTTAAAAGAAGTTATTGAAGCACGGCAATCCCTTTTTCTACTTCTTATTTCTTTATGTGATATGTACTCAAAGAGTGTGTAACAGGGAAGGGGCTTGTTCACCAAGGAATAGGGAGTTTAATGAGTCATACACACTTTACCTGAAAATGTCAATAACCATTCACTGGTCTATTCTTGCATAAACTGAATAAAAATCCCTATGTAAATGGTGCATAACTTTTTTTATGAATCATACTCTATTTTTTAGTACAATGCTAAATCATCCTAAAACATGTAGTTTTGCCTGCCAAGCCTAAGATAAATTTCCATCAGTGATTAAATACTAGTTCCATTCTCTATAATCCTTGTCAATTATATGAATAGGCAGTAATGGAACACTTTATTTTCTCTGGTTATTAAAACAGAAAATAGTAATGCAAATGCACTGTGCAGCGTCTCCCACTAGATTGGCAGTGTAATTTATTTAATCAAATTCACAAGTCAGAAACAGAGAAGCAAGAATGAATCTCTCACCATCTATGTGGAACAAAAACAAGTTGAGCTACATTATGCTAAAGAAATATCAAATCACAGACTCTTGTCTCTTTCAGAGATTCCTCTCATTGTCACAGTTACAGAGAAGTTTTCATGAAGAAAATTTCTAGTTTTACCTGTAGAGCTTCTACTTTATAATGTCACCTTCAACAAAAACCATTTACTTTCACTAGGACGGTAAGAGACTGATCCTTAAACTCTATAGTTACCACTTTTTTTTTTTTAAATCATGAGTCAACTAAACAGATCATATTTGGGTTCATGAGGAAAAGAAATGCGTACAGCAAAGCCATAAGCACATGATATGGAGTCCCTCTCTATTGGGTGAGGCAATAAAGAAAAATCTGAAGAATGATGTCCAAGAAAAAAAAAGTGTCATGTTGCTGGGATTAGCTCCGTGACATCCGTGACCAGGGCTTTGAGTGAAAATTTAATAAAATTAACACTACTTTCTTGATTTACTTTTTTTCTTTTCTTCTTAATCTTCCCTTCAAGATTAAACTCATCAGCACTTGACAAAAACTGCAAATAACAGCCAGATGCAGGAGTTGGTTTTATCTTTTTATGCAAGTATGCGGTGCTAATTAGTGCAAATTGATTAAACTTTAATTGCCTGATCCATGGCTAATTAATATTTATAAGATGAATGAGGAGGAAAACCAGACATTTATTAAAACACTTTAATGATTTTTCATATGTTTTGACAAAGCAAAGCAAATAGATGTTATGAGTATGATGTGTGAGACTATGAGACTATGTCTATTCCCTTCTACCTGTGACTGTCCTGAAAATATACATTAACCTTTAAACACATCTATGCACACATTTCTTTGCTTGGTTCCTTTTGCAAATTATTTTTAACTTGTTGATAAGCTTCCACATGGTTTTGTGATATCTTTTATTGTGTAGGGATAGATATTACCACATGTATAAAATTACACATTTTATTATTAATATGTCCTGTGTTATTTTCATGTATTATAATATCTATATATGGTAGTGTAAAATTGTGGATTGTATAAGCAATATAAAGTATTATGCAATTTTGAAAAAATAAATACCTATTGAGAATCATTTGTATTTTGAAATTACCAAGATCCAATATGTTTCTACTAAATTATTTGATATAGAATCCACTGTTAACTGCATATAATTAATTTCATAAAGCAAAAGCCTATACATGCTAAAGTGGGATACATTTATTTCTACAAAAATGTTGCTTCAAAGTTGACAAAATAACGTATATAAGGTTTTTTATAATAGAGGGCTATATAAGAATTAAAAGTATTTTGGAAGAATTACTTTGTGCATTATCTTAAGAATTCTCAATTCATACAATATGTTTTTAAAAATTATTTTCTCTTAAGAAAATGGTATATTAAAATATATATGATTCTGTGTTTTTTTTCTTATATCTAAATTTGATTTGTGTGTTTTATGCCCTATCATGTCAAGGTAAACTGTATTTCATGTTTTCTTATAGACATATTGTCAGATTTTTTTCCTACTTGAACAATTCTTGTAAATTTAATGTTTTATGAAATCTTTTTTACTATAGGGTAACAAACTTAAAAAGTCTTCTAAACTGTATAGGTAAAAATGTCAAAGCAACAATTTAAGTAAATGTTACTTTTTAAATTAAGGCTAAACCAATTTTGAATAGACCTTAGCCTTCCTCACCTATGCCTTCCTACCTAAAATGTTGCAGGTAGTACTGAAGCTATATTAGCAATAGTGGTGATTTTTTAATGGTTTCAGTTGGCTAGTCTAGAATACCCAGGTTAGTCACACACTGCTCTAGGTGTTGCTGTGAAGGTATCAAAAGCAAGTCAAGCCACAATCCATTGATTATTCATACTCATGAATGATATGACCTGAGGGAACAAAAGTAAGGCTGATCACTTAAGCTGCAAGACTCCTAGAGCAGAGTTCAAGCTTCTAAGATACAGTTGAATTTCATAAAGGAGTAGTTGCTGCTGCCTGTGTCCAGATGTTCCAACCAGTCCCTCTTGACAGAGAGACAGTGTAGATTTCATGTGTGCTTAGCCAGTTAAAAAAAATAAACGTCAATTTTTTTCTACTGGGTCTTTTATGCTGATAGAACACCAACTGATACATAGGACAAAATGCTAAATAAATAAATGCAAAATTGTGTGAACATATAGTGCCCACTCTGTAAATAATAAGAATAATGAGCAAATATGGACCATTTTGCACAAGGATTTAGATAGCATTGTATCTAAATGGGGAAAGGAGCAGGATTAGATTAAGGTAATTCTAGCACTTAAGCTTAACGAGTGGTGGGCAACTACAGTTTAGAAGGACATTTGTGCATCACAACTATGTATATTTACATGGGGAAGTAGCAGTTCAGGTAGTCTTCAATCATAGGTTGGTAGCAATGACAAAATGCCTTCTATAATACAAAGGATCATAGTCTTATTTCCATGGTGATTATCATGATAAAAATCTAGAAGAATAGAGACACAATCTAACCTAGCTTTAGGAAAATCAGCAGGAGAGCTACAGGAAAATGTTTAGATAGAGAAGGAGGTAGTAAATACTTTTTGTTGGAGATAGATGATAGATGATAGATAGATAGATAGATAGATAGATAGATAGATAGATAGATAGACAAAGATTTATATAAGCAAATTTTAAAGCACTCATTCTTTTTTTACCTTACTTTGCTTTCTCTGAATGCTATGAACATTTCTGTCTTGATGTTGAAGGGTAAAATAGCACTGCCTGAGTGAGTATACCAAAGGAAGACAGAAAGTATAGAAAATGAAGACCTGCACATTATTTCTTTTTTTCTTTATTAAGAAAATTTTTAGTCATTTTATCAACCACAGATCTCCCTCTCTTCCCTCCTCCCTCTCCACTCCAGCCTTTCCCCCACCGCAATCTAGCCCCCATTCCCTGCTCCAAAAAGGTAGGCCTCCCATGGGGAGTTAGCAAAGCCTGGTACATACAGTTGAGGCAGAATCAAGTCCCTCCCCCACTGCAGCAAGGCTGTGCAAGGTGTCCCACCATAGGCATTATTTCTATCCTACCTGAGGACTTACTATGTGAATAAAAATATAAAAATCATTATCAACTGCTGATCCACAGAATCATGAGAAACATAAATATTGTTTCCAGTTAAACACTGTGTTAACCTACAGTAGATCAAACCATACATTACAAAACCAAATCAACATTTGAAAAACCTAAGAAAATCCTTCTATTGTTATGCCAATATCTTGGTATGTCTATACTTTAGGAAGTTCCAGGAAATAGTAATTAAAAATGTTGCACAAAGAATTAAACTAATTATCGGTGTCAGATAATTATTTTAAAAATCAGTTATATCCTTACTGATCCTCAGAGATTGTACATCCCCTATATGTACAGCCTTGGAGGTTCTGTAATCTTCCACACTGTCCAGAAAATTGCAAGTAGCTTATGCTTTCCTGAGTATTTGTGTCCCTTGAGAATCACTTTTTGGAGGCATGGAGGTTCTTGTGCTCACAGATAAGCACTGGAGGAACTAGGAATGTAAACAGGATTTTATTTTCAAAGGGCAATGAATATAACCTGTTTTTACCCAGGAGGCTGAGGGGGTGGAGGTAGTTCATAGCTTGGTGGTCTTTGAACTATTTGTGTGGCCAGGACCATGCCAAATCTTCCTCCCCTAGACCTTTATCTTGAGGCATAGAACCTATTTTTTATGGAAGGTGTCACGTATGGTCAACCTACAGAACCCATTTTTACGGAAAATATCACTTGTACTTTAGAAAGAGTTTTTAAGTAGTCATGTCTTAAGTTTTATTTTGCACGTGAGATTGAGTTATTTGTCACCAGGATATTTTTCACCAAATAGTGCTGTGTTTAAATATGTATGCCTAAAACAAACTACCAAGAGTCATACTCTGAAGTTGGAGCCAACACTGGCTACTGAGTCATGTGAACACAACAGGATCTAGGTTACCTTGCTTGCTACAATTTTGTTCTAGTTTCATCTATAAACCTGAAATTTTCCTTTTTCTTCATAGCTGAATAAAAATATATACCACATTTCATTATCTATTTATCAGTTGATGGCTATCTTGGATAATTCCTTTCCCTAGGTACTGTAAATGGAGCTACATCTAACAGATAGGCAAATATCTCTATAGTAGAATATAAATTCCTTCAGATACATGCCAAGGATTGATATGACTGTGTCATATAGAAATTCTAGTTCTAGGTTTGTGAATCTTCAGACTGATTTCAAAATTTGGTAAGCAAGTGTTCCCTGGTCACCAGTATTTATTACTACCTGTTTCTGTGATGATACATTATGATTAGGGTAAGATGGAATCTTAACATTTACCTGGTGACTGTGGATGCTGAATGTTTTTTAATTGTTCCTCAATTGTATTCTTTCTTTTGATAACTGTACTAATCATCGACCATCAGATGTATAGCTAGAAATTATTTTATTCCATTCTGTGGGATGCTTGTTAACATGATTACCCTTTAGTGTACAAAGTCATTCCAGTTTCATGATACCACATTTGTTAATAGTCCTTCTTATTTCCTGCGCTCCCTGACTCTTGTAAAAGTCTATGCTTCTTTTGAAGCAAGAACCTCACATTTCCCTCTAGGGATAAGTGCATCAGATCTTATCCTGCGGCCTTCTGTCCATTTAAAGTTGAGTTTTGTACTGAGTGAGAGAAATTTATAGGATCTACCTTCATATTTATACATGTTGACCGCTAAGTTCCCATTACTATTTGCTGAATACTATCTTTTCTCTTGTCTATATTTTTGGATTGTTAAAAAAAGTATGGAGGCATTTGTGAATGGGATTTCTTTATCAGGACATTTGTCATTAGCATGTGGGAAAGCTACAGATTTTTGCATGCTAACTTTGTATCTTATCACTTTGCTGAAAATGTTTATCATATCTAAGAGATTTTCATTCATTCTTCAGTTTCCTTCATCTATAGAATCACATCACCTAAAAAAGAAATATTTTGATATCTTTTTTCTTACTTATATTTCTTTTATTTACATTAATTGTATACTGCTTTAACTGAAACTTCAAGAGTCTTATTGGTAAAGAATAAAGATACTAGGAATCCTCATCTTGTTTTTTATTGGGAATGCTTGGAGTTTTATACCACGTACTATCACATTATCTGCAGGTATGTGATATATAACCTTATATTGAGATATACTCCTGCCATCCTTAACTTCTCCATGAATTTTATTAATAGATGTTGGGCTTTTGTTCAAGGCCTTTTCTGCATTTCTTGAGATGATCACGTAATTTCTGTCTTTGAGTTTACTTATGTGATAGATTATGTTTATTTTACTTATATTTCACTACTCCTTGCTGTGAAATGCACAATTGGTCTCTTTTTCTAATCACTCATACTCTTATTTTCTATTGTCAACTCCCTCCTAACTCTGCTGTTTCATAGAAAATCCAGTGACAGTCATCATTGTGTATACTTACGAAGCATGCCAAAAAGGCCATAGGTCAAAGAATGTGTGGTTAGCCTGTGGAACAAGCATAGGTAAGTGGAGCAGGGGTGGACAAAGTAAGTCACTGTAAGTATATCCTTCAAGGATGTGTGGAAACCCTGGGCCATTTTTACATCTCCCTCTTCTTCCCAGCTGCCACAGAGTGAATAATGTCTTTCCACCCACATTCTCTATTATGATGATCTGTTTGGCCACAGGCTCTAAACAGCTCAATAAAGTGAACATGAACAGAAATTTCTGAAAGCAAGAGTTGGAATAAATCTTTATTTTTAAGTTGTTTTTCACATGTAGTTTGTAAAATAAAAACAATTGCTATCACAAAAAATTGGCAGTCAGGAGTGTGACCGTGGCTGTAAATCTACCAAATGACATTGTTCAGAATCCTTTGGAGTTTATTTGCATGTTAGAAATGTTTGAAAGAATAGGGGTAGAGAAATCTCATCACATTTTAAGCAGAGCCACATAGGTGATTCCGGTGGAAGCTCCTAAGAACAGGTTGATAGAAGGCTGTGTTGGCGAGGTTTCATAAGGAGATGGAGAATCAACTGGGAATTACAAAAGTGGCCGATTAAATTCTGGTTAAAAGATGCCTCTACATTTTTTCCTAGGACTTGATTCATTGTACAAGGCTGTTTAATGAAAGGAGTTAATAAAGTTGGTGGAAGGATCCAAGAAATGCAAACTCAAGCCATGGCATGGATATTGATAGCTTTTTCAAGCCAGATTTTTAGTAAAAATCTAGTACAAAAAGATGATCAGAAGTTCTTTGTTTAATGTGCAGTTAGAGCATAAAAAAGGGCATATGCAAACCTGTAGCTGAGAAGTCTGTGACTGTTAAAGAAATTGACATGATCAAGTGTAGTCAAACACTCTATGCTTGGAAAAGAGGAAAGATGCCCTGAGGACATCTCAGGAACCAGCATAAGCTCACCAATAGCCTGCTATAGGGTATAAATGTAAAAAACTATTTCCAATGAATTTTGTTTGAGAACAGAACTCCAGGAAACACTGTTGTTGCATGGATTCCCATAGACAAATTTCCTCAGCGTTCACTTTTCTATGATCAGCTGTTCAGGCACAGTGATGTGTATGCATCTCTGTTCCAAGAGAATTCCATGACTGACCCTTCAGGGAGCAAACTTTGATGTTGTCTACATAGTGCTGATTTTGTGGTATACAAAATTCATTAGCTATGGAATGATGGCAACATCTACCAAAATTTCAGTGAGAAGACTGGAAGTCTAGAAATTATGTAGGCGGTACAGAATTCCTGAAAACAGTCCCTGATGAGCTAGTGCATGAATCTGTGAGAGTGAGGACAAGGATGCAATAAGAGACCCCAAGAAATGATGAGTTCCAGAAACGTCGAACACCTATTGAGGAAACTAGAACCAGAAAATGGAGCAGGTCTTAGAGATCGCCAGGGAGTTTGAAGGCCAAAGCTGCAGGAGCAGAACTCTTCAACATTCTGGAGGATTCATCAAGCCAACTGTGGCCTAGAGACCATCTATGGTGTTATAGATGCAAAGATAGTTCCTGCTGAATTTCAGTCTTGTTTTGATCTGACACTCTATCCCACGCCTGTATTCCTCCTTTGTGTATGTGAGTGTTTACTCTGTGACACGGTGTCTTGGAAATGTGCGAATTGATATTTGTTATTTTCACTTAGATTTATAACTAAGACCAGACTATGCCTAGAATCTCAAATTAAAGTTACCTCTTGGAGTTCTGAGCAACAATGGAACTGTTGAAACTTTTTGTACTCTTAGATATGGAAGTTATTTGCTACTCAGGAATATTCTCTTATCTCTATCTCAGGTTACTTTGCAATAATTCTTCACCCTTCTGTATGATTTTGTTTGTTTGTTTGTTGTTTTTTATTGAAAGTAGACTTTTTATTTGTCTCACACATTATAGCCTGACTACTGTTTCCCCTCCCTTTACTTTTCTCACCTCCTCCCCACTTCCCCTCCCCTCCGGACCCACCCCCTTTCTGTTTCTCATTAGAAAACAAACAGGCATCTATGTGATAATAATAAAATATGATATAATGAGATAAAATGAAAACTAACAGATTGGAATTGGACAAAACAAAAAGCAGAATGAAAAAAGCCCAAGAAAAGATGCAAGAAACAGAAACCCATTGAATCGTACACTCAGAAATCCCATTAAAAACTAAACTGGAAGCCATAATATATACACAAAAGGCCTGTAGGGTAAAAAGAGAGATGAAAAGTATAAAAGTAAAAAGTAAAAAATAATAAATTAAAATTTAAAAATATAAAAAAATAAAATACATAAAAATTTAAAAATACAAATAAAATTTTAAAATATAAATGAAGATCCCTGATAAGACATTATGGGACAAAGAACCTCCAAAGATGCTGTTGAGTCATTTTCTATTGGCCATCTCCTGCTAGACCTGTGGCCTACCCTTAAGAGTAGTTTGTTTCCTTAGTGAGATTCCCTTGGAGGAAACTAAATTTTCATTTACAAGTGGTTATCAAAGCATCCTATCATAGGTAATGGGCTCCAAAAGGCTAGCTCATGCACCAGGGATAGATCCTGTTCTCACTGCCAGGGACCCTCCAACAGATCAAGCTACACAACTGTCTCATGCATGCAGAGGGCCGAGTCCGGTTCCAGGCAAGCTCCAAAACTATTGGTCTAAAGTTCATGAGTTCCCTTGAGCTTGGTTCAGTTGTCTCTGTAGATTTCTCCATCATGATCTTGACCCCCCTTGCTCATACATTAGCTCTTCCCTCTCTTCAAATGGACTCCCAGAGCACAGCCTGGTGATTAGCTGTGGATCGCTCCATCTGCTTCCACCAGTTACTGGATGAAGGCTCTATGATGACAGTTAGGATAGTCACCAATCTGATTACCAGGACGCTTTGCTCAGCCTTGATGCACGGGGAGGGGCTTGGTCCTGCCTCGACTGAAGGTACAAGGCTTTGCTGATTCCCATGAGAGGCCTTACCCTTTTGGAGGAGGGGATTGGGGGGGTGAAGCTGGGAGGGAGCAAGAGGAGGGATGACATGGGGATCTGTGATTGGTATGTAAAATGAATTAAAAAAATTCTTAAATGAAGAAAAACAAGTGGTTATCAATTGTAGATTGCTTCTGGGTTAGGGATGGAGGCATGTGTCAACTTCTTTCAGCTCTAGGACCCTAACTGGTACAGGTCTGTGCAGGCCCTGTGCATGTTGCCTCAGTCTCTGTGAGTTCATAAGTGTGTTGATTATGTTGATTTATAGGGACTTATTTTCTTGCATCCTCCATCTCCTCTGGATCTTACACTCTTTCTACCTCCTCTTCCATATGGTTCCCTGAGCCCTGAGGGGAGGGTTTTGTGTAAACATGTCTTTTAGGACTGAATCTTCCTAGGTCTCCCACTCTCTGAAAAATTTATAGCTGTGGGTCTCCGTATTTGTCCCCAAATGCTGTAGAAGAAAGCTTCTCTGATGTTGGCTGAGCAAAATATAGGTCTACAAGTATAGCAAAATATTATTAGGAATGTTTTTATTGCTATGATTCTTTTTGTGCTGCTTTGATTTTGTCTTAGAATAGTAGTATCTGATTTCACCCTAGTTCATTGGGCTATCTAGTTTCAGATTCTTGAACACCCAAGTAGTGTCAGGTATGGGTCCTATTTAGGGGAGTGGGCCTTCAGTCAAATCAGATATTGCTTGGTTACTCCCACCAACTTTTTGCCACCATCACACTAGTATATCAGGCAGGCAGAACACCACTGTAAATCAAAGGACTTGTGACTGGGTTGGTGTGTATGTTTCTCCTTTGATAGCTTGCTGAATATCATCCTGTATCAAAGGCACTAGCATGTAGGGGTGAAGGGCATAGACAGGGACCATTTTGACTTCTCAAAAGTCAATGAATTGTGTAGGTATTTTCTTCCTCAATGGGGCCTTGCCATTTTGTGGAGAGTAACCTATAATCTTGACAACAGCCTTGATTGTTTGGGGGTTCTGATGGGACTC
>CABHPR010152886.1:0-25511 GCA_902168415.1 Peromyscus melanophrys
CCCTCCTCCTTCTCGCCAATTGGACTCCCGGAGCTCCACCTGGGCCTGACCATGGATATCTGCATCCAGTTCCCTTTGGATTATTTTGGATTTTTGAGACAGGATTTCTCTGTGCCTTTCCTGGAACTCACTCTGTAGCCCAGGTTGGCCTTGGAACTCACAGAGATCTGCCTGCCTCTGCCATCCGGAGTGCTGTGATTAAAGGCATGCGCCACCACCGCCCGGCTGTGTACAGGTGTTTTATAACCACCGTGGCACACTTCTCAAATCAAAGGTTACTCAGTGTGAAGTGGGGACCAACTGCATTGTACACACAACAGAGTATCTTACAAAAATAAACCTGTTGCTTAAATTCAAAACTCAAGCATGCTCGGTCACTGCTGTTTTTCATGCCTGACAGCCTTCCTCTCCAAATCAAAAATGTCATTTTAATTGACACTTAGTTTATTTCTGCATTTTAATAACATATATAGTGCCACCTCCCTAGTAATCAATTCTCATATATCGTCATCGAAAAGTTAAGAAACTGTACTTTAAATTCCCACATACGGTGAAAAGTAATGAAGATAAAGATAAATAAAAAAGTAAACAAGGCAGTTCATGGCACTAACTAGAATAAACAGTGGGATTTCTGTTTTCAAAAACCAATCAATACAATCTAGTTCACTCTGATCAGTCATACAGTGGACCTTGACCATGTCCCTGGGTTCCAGCCCAACCCGGAATCCACAGTGAGCTCAGCACTCAAGGTGCATCAGCTAAAGAGACATTTGCAGTGGTCCTAAGAGCAATGCATCAGCCCCATTTGGAAAGAGAAGAATCCAAATATGTGAAAGGAAAAGAGCTTACTAAGGCTTCTGGGTTAATCTCAAGACAGCAAGGAATGCACCAACAGTTCAATAGATTATTTGTTCAACAACATAGAAAATCAAAAGTGTTTGCCAGATGTTATTACAGAGTTTGACAATATTGCTAGAAATTGTGTCTCTGTATGCCAAGATAACCAATTAAAGAAAGCATAATTCTTAAGGGCAGCACATATTATGTTTTTAGAAATTAATCTAATACAGCATTGCAGTCATCGTAGAGAAACTAAAGCACTATTTATATAAATGAAACAAATAATTGGGTCTTGAGGGCAATGTAAAACCAGTATGTAAGTTAACCCTTTATGTGGAAACATGAGAAAGAAGCAAGAGATGAAAACCAGATAGGGCCTGGGAGAGGAAGCATCAGAGGCTCAGAGATAGGAGGAAGTAAGTCTGTGTCTTATTGATGGTGAGGAACTGAACCAATTACTGAAAGGCTCAAACTTCCTGCTCTAAACCCTGAGAGAAAAATACAGAGTTGGGAGGCAAATGTACCTGTTTTCACATTGTTTTTGCTCTGCTTGCAAGTGTCATTTTTTTGTATTATATTTTACATGTCAACCACAGTTTCCCCTTCCTCCTCTCCTCCCACTTACTCCCTCCCATCACCCTTTTACCCCCCTATCCATTCCTCCTCCCCATCCATTCAGATGGGGTAATGTCTCCCTTGGGAATCAACAAAGCATGGCAGATCAAGTTGCAGCAGGACCAAACTCCTCTCCCCTGCATCAAGGCTGAACAAGGCATCCTACCATAGGAAATAGGCTCCAAAGAGCCAGCTCATGCATCAGGGACAGGTCCTGGTCCCACTGCTAGGGGCCCCACAAAAGATCAAACTACCCAACTGTTAACCATATGCAGAGTGCCTAAGTCGGTCCCATTCAGGCTCCCTAGCTGTCTGTCCAGAGTCTGTGAACTCCAACAAGCTCTGGTTAGCTGTCTCTGTGGGTTTTTCCATCATGATTTTGATGCCCCCTTATTCATATAACAATCCCTCTTCCCTCTCTTCGACTGAATTCTGGGAGCTCGACCCAGTTCTTGGCTGTGGATCTCTGCTTCTGCTTCTGTCAGGTACTGGATGAAGGCTCTATGATGACAATTAATTGGTTAGAATCAATACACAGAATAAACACAAAGCCCTCAAGGCTCACAGAGTGGCAAAGAGAGTGGTGGCTTTTTACTCTCTAGCCACAGCTCTCTCTCATGGCTGCTATTGTTCTTAAGGAAATAAGTTCACTTCTTGGTAATTCTGAACAATACAATAGATAACATGGTTTTCTGTCCCAGGGAGCTGTGGCTTCTACTGTGTATGTTTTCCCCACCTCAGTTCCCTGAAGCAATACTGTTATCTCGATCAACAGAAATTGGCTCTTCCATTTTGCAGAGGAACAGCATGTGCTGTGTGCTTGGCTCTTCATCAAGGCCAGCTTTGGGTGTTCTAATAGGTCTTCCAGGTAGACTTGAGGACCTCTGTGTCCATTCAAGTCAATGGCATTTGGAATGTCAGCTTAGGAAATCCTATTGTCCTCATTTATAGCTTCTGGTGACAGTTTGGACTCTGGGGAGCAACTGTGACCTCCTAAGAATTGCCAACTTGAAGGTCAATGGACCAAAGGACTAAAGCTTAGGAACTGTTACATTATGTAGTGCTGACTGATGGCAACAGCAACTGTCAGTAATTGCTATGTGGAGCTAAAGAATTTATTAGCTCCTGAGTACTGGGCTGCTGGCACCCAGAGTTCAAAGCAGGATGACTTTGACATGAGCACCTATAGCTATAAGTCTATGATATCTAAACTCTCTAGTTCTTAGGGCTTGAAGCTATGTCTTTGAGTCCTATAAGTCATTGGCATTCAAGGAAACAGACCTGTCAATGACAGAATACTGATTCTCCCCACACATGTCTTCCATGTAATGAGAGCTAAAGCACTCAGTGGCTCATTGGCAGCAACCTGGCTATTGCTGTGGGAAGACAGAAGGGAAGATGTTTGATTTTTGTAGCCTCAGGGTCCTAAGGTTGCAAAAGGTAATTATTACTAAAGGATTGCTTGGAGGTTTTGCCATATGCTGCTGAAACAATTTGCTCAGGTTTGGGGTGCTTAGCTCCGCATTCTTCAGCATGGCATCACAACTGAGCTTCAGCTTATCTATTGGAAGAAATGAGATCAATACCATAAAACTCAGAATGATCAATGTGAAAACAAATTTTAATTATACTGTATGAATGGTAAAGATGGGATGAGCTTCTGGTACATACAGTATAACACATCAGCTACTATAGTCAGAACCCATCAAGACCTTTCCTTATGTATCTGTTCATCTGGCTATTTACTTTTATTCTTTTTTTTTTTTTTTGAGACAGAGTTTCTTCTGTGTAGCTTTGTGCCTTTCCTGGAGCTCACTTGGTAGCCCAGGCTGGCCTCGAACTCACAGAGATCTGCCTACCTCTGCCTCCCGAGTGCTGGGATTAAAGGCGTGCGCCACCAACGCCCAGCTACTTTTATTCTTTATAATAACTATTGTAACAGACATATAATTGTGAAAATACATATAAAAGTATAAATGATAAAAGATAAAAACCTTTTGTTACCGGCATCTGATTATAGATTTATTGTTAAGCATTCCTCTAAGATAGCCCAGTTATCTTGAGGACTATCATAATGGTAACAAAAAGTAAGGTTTCCCCATTCCCTACATCCAATTTGAGTTTATGTAGAAACAAGTAAAAACAATCAAAGCCTGGAGATGTCTTCTAAATACATAGTTTCTTCAAAGTCCTTCAGAGATTTTGAAAGAAAAGTTTTGTCTTTTCCAACTTTCCTAGATGAGATACAGCAAGGTCAGCCCTTAAAAAATTAAAAGGTACCTTCACAATAGGAAACTAATGGAACCTGATTGAATTGCTTTTTA
Organism: Peromyscus melanophrys; assembly: GCA_902168415.1. NCBI lineage: Eukaryota > Metazoa > Chordata > Mammalia > Rodentia > Cricetidae > Peromyscus > Peromyscus melanophrys. Next base: position 3,780 of record CABHPR010152886.1, read on the forward strand.
ATTGGCAAAGCAATAAATCAGTGACGCTGTGTTCCTTCTGCAGTAAAGGATGAGTCAATCGGAACTAGAAATAAGTGACTAAGGGTACCATTGTTTTCTCCTTTTATTGACATTCCTTTCACAAGCTTTGGGAGTTAGAAATGCTTGAAAGTGAAGAAAAATATAAATTCACTTAAGACTTCTGGCATAAAGACTTGCCCTTTGGATCAGGTGAAAAAAAAAAAATCCTGAAGTTTAATCTGACCAAGAACTAAGCATCCCAGAAGATGATTACAAGACCTGGTGGTGTTTTAGTGATAGCTAAGTGCCCCAAAAAGCCTGTAAAGAATTAGGGGCAGGTTTAGTCTGTGTGGGGATTAAATAACATAAACATGATGATGACAAATGATATAACCATTTTTGACCTCCATATGGCACTTCCTATGTTACAAACCAGCTCTCTTTCATTGTCAAATCCAATTCTGACAACCTTGGGAAGTACATACAGAAAATTCCTCCATGTTTTCTTTATTTACTGTGCTCTCAACTGAGGCAGTCAGATTTAAGAAGCCACCCAAATCACCAACAACTCTACCAAGGAAAGAAAAGCATTTATATTGAAATTCAGCTATTACTCTAGACCCCAAGGGGAAGGCATTTCCCAGATTGTATATGATAAGACTAATCTTAGCAAGAGATAAGTCATAATAAACGGTGAGATTTCTAGATGAAAAGATCTGGAAATATAGTGGTATAAAGATGGTTCAGTGGTAGACAGTGCTTGTTGCTCTTCCCAACACCCATATCAGGTGAAACTGACTGTAACTTAGTTCCATGGGATTAGGCATATTCTCCTGACCTCTACAGACAGAATACTCACACATACATACATACATACACACACACACACACACACACACTCATGCGCACGCACGCGCGCACATACACACACAAATAAAGATTTAAAATAGAGCTTTAAAATAGATTTTAAAATTTAATCTTAAGTTAAAATTAAACTTAAAAAAGTGAAAAAATGGCAGAGTAGATAATAAATCATGTAAATATGTTGGTTGGGAAGTGGAAATGAATCTAGCAATGAGGATCATTGCCACTGGGCATCAAGGTTAACTCTCACAAAGCAAGCATTGCTAAGGTGTCTCTTGTCTTCATAACATATGAAGCACTTGATTTGATTTTTATACTGGTTCCCTTTATACTCTGGTTCATGTGACAGAGAGCAATAGCATCTACCTACACACAAAGGAAGTCACTGAAGACTTTAGAGCCTGAGAAAACTTATAGGCAGTATGTGAATCCATTTGAAAAGGTCAAGTGGTACAAAATGGTAGTGATCTTGTGTCAGAACCAGGGGTTAGGTCCTCACTCCACAGGCAACAAAAATCAAGACCCAGAAAGCATTCAAATAAGGGAATATCATCCTTCAAGTTCAGCTTCAAGAACTTCATTCGACAATTGCTTAGAAAGGCAGAAAGATCCATTGAGATTTTATCCATCCTTTCTGAGTCCATCCTCAACAAAAAAGAAGTCACCCACAAAGATTTAGAATGATCACTCAATTGGGACATCTAATAACCATGGGTCACTAATGGATCATATTTAAATTTTGTGTTTTTAATTATTGATGTGGCTCCTCAGAGTGCTGTGAACAGTTACAAGTTTTACTTGTATATGTTTGTGTGTGTATGTGTGTGTGTGTGTGTATGTGTGTGTGTGATTTTAAATACCAGATTTTAACCCTTGCCGATATCCAGTGATTACAACCCTAACTGGTTTTCCTGGGACTCAGGAAACTGTACCTTATCAATGTGTCTCAGCACATCTCTCTGTTCATATCACTGACTCTTCGACTGACCTTATCTTCTTTTTGAACTTGAAGTGCCTCCATAATGGAACATGTCTTCTCTGGGGATTCTGCTTTGTGTCTTTCATCTGCAATCTGTATCCTGCCATTTTTTTTTCATGCTCTTAGCTGTCCAACCATCTTCCTTTTGTTCTGTGTTTGCATTTCTCACTGTGCCTTGATTTTTTTTCATTCCCTCATATTCATGCTGCTCCTTTTTTTTTATGACATGTGTATTTATTGCCTAGAGGCATTCATCACCTCTGGGTATTGAATCATTTATCCACTGTGCCTCCTTTATTCATAGAAGAAGAAATTCACTCAACATTACCTTTATTTTTCCTGTTTATATTCTGCGGCAATCTGACTTTTCATTTTTATTCTTATCATACGTCTGTTATTTATAGAGTGGAGAAATGAGATAAGCTCCTGCTAATATAGATAGGACATGGGCAGTGTAGCTGGGGATAAGAAATTTGAAAGGAGGGCAAAGCTACAGAAAACAGCATTACAAGAGCATTTCTGATGGCCAAGTAGAAAGCAAGTTGCAAGGACTTGAAGTAGAAAAGCAGCATTTCTGCTGAAGGAATTACTTTCTAAGACAGAGGCAAAGAAAAGAATTGTGGTCCATAAGCTCTTTCTCAGTCTGTACTCAATCCTGTAAATACATCCTTCCTTTGGGCCTTAGGTAGGAGATGCTATTAAATCCTCTGTCATCACAGAAGGAACTGATTCTTAGAGATTGAATTATTTTTCAAGGAAATGCATAGTCTAGAGTAGATATTGCCTATAGACCCATGCAGCATAAAGATGTAAAACTTTAGAGGTGGTTGTGTGCCTGCATCTAAAGAGAGGCAAAGATGTCAGTCCATTAATCCAGTGTTCTGAGACATAAGGCTTTACCATAAATACATACTCTGATATAAACAAAATTTAGGATCAAACTTCCCATGGCTTTGTGATTTTCACTAAGGAAAAAAGTATCTAACTGGAGAAAGTTTAAGAAAACATGAAATTTTCTAAATGAAAACTCACATCTAAAAAGCCTAAAACCTAACCATGCAAATATATTTGAACTTAAAAATTACAAATTATAGATTAAATATCTATTTTTTATTATTTAAGATAAAATAAATACCTTCCCATTTTAAGTGATAGGGAATTGTCTCAATACTTGAAAAATACTTTGAACTTAAGAGAAATGACATGATTGAATTTTCTATCAGACTTTCTTTAATCTTCCTAACATTGTATAGAGTGGTGTTTACAGGTATATTTTTTTCTCATTTTCAATTTCTACTTTGAACATTTTTAACAACATATAAAGGAGGAGAGAAAGTAAACATCTCACAATTTTGCCACTCTAAGACAACAGCCATTTTCAAACATTTCTTAGCGTTTCTTATTGCATCATGCTTATAGTTAAACGCCACAAGCTGACAATTCAACAATAGAGAAGAGAAAACTATTGCAATATTAGTCATAGGAGACAAGTTCTCTAAATAAGTGATTCTGATACCTCAACAACTGTCTCTGTATTTTATTAAAGTGGCCAATGTGTTTATCTTTCTCATCTACTAGATTCTTTATTTCTCCTATAGTATTGCCATCTTTTTTCTTACTGATAGAGCTTCATCATCTAGAATACACAGACTACAAACAGTAAAAGTGTAAAAAGAGTGAATGATACAGATCTTAACCTTGTGTTTATCTTCACATTTAAAAAATTATGCAGTTAATTCAAATGTGTTTCATAACTGTAGAAAATTGCCATGTGTAGCTCAGTGCTACCTGCGTTAGTGAGGAAGAAAATGCAGAAACGAAAATGGGTTATTTGACAGTTTTACTGGTACAACGTCCAAAACATTTGACCGTAGTTAAATGATAGGAACAAAACAATATTAATAATCAGCTTAAATTATGTGAAACATGTTATGAGCAAAGCTTGTTTGTCAAAGAATTGCAAGGCCAAAAGACAGATGCAAGATTTTCCCAAAGGCAAAATAAGAATGAGTTAATTATTATAGTCTTGAGCACACATGAAGCAAAGGAAGACTATTTCATGGTCTTCTGATACTTAGAATAAAGAATAAAACAAGTCTAACCATACCTGTCTGAGCACTAGCTTTCTATTGTGTGCTTCAGAATAGTAGGTTGGGAAGTGCTTTGTTTGATTTTGCCTTTACCCGTCATATTCCTCAGTATGTGCCCACATGGGAGCCTGTTAATTTGGTGTCTGGTTTGTTAGATTTTAGCTTTCATTTTATCTATTTGTTTTTTTTATTTGTTTTTAAAGTTTTGGCACTATACATAGATCCACTTTTAATCTCAGGATCTTGAGATGAAATATGTGATGTTTTTTCCCCTAGCAATTCTTTCCCTAAAACACCTCATCCTCCACCAAACCTCCCCTACAAAATCCCAACAAGAACACAAATTTGGGGCTGTTTCTCTTTATCTATTTTCTGGATTTTCTAATATTCTCTTTCATTGTTTTTCCTCAATATGAATAAAACATGTTCATTTTGTATCTACCATCTGTTCAACAACATTGTGTTCTTTTTATCACCTACAATTTCATATTCATCTTTCAGACAATGTCTTCTGATGAAAATATCCTTGACTGAGGTCTAAAGCTAATTAAATAACTAAAACCATAAAAATAGTTCCATCCTTGAATAATGTCTACAGTTAATCATCCACAAATCTTGATGAGTATTCCTTGAGCCTTATTCTGAAGTACATTTCTGTGATCCTTACATCATTGCACCAACTATTGCACACTTTGTGTTTTATTGGAATTTTCTACTTATTTGAAAATTTAATTTTGCTCATTTTGAAAGTCTATCTCTTACTGCCAGTATTTGCCAATTGCTCACCATTTACTTTGCCCTGGGTTCTGGCCTCTGCCTGATTAGGTTCCAATCACATTCACTTGCCAAATTAAGAGCAGTTTATGGTCTCATCTCATGAACAGTTGCACAGGCTTTTCAGTCATGAGTCTTATAAAATAAAGTTCTTTCCTCCCTTCCCATTCTCCATAAAATGGAACACATCATGGCCACCAGGCATATGTCAATCTATATCCTTATCCCTGGACCTGTTGTTTCTAAGCACAAAGTCTCCAACTGGAAAACATGGTAAGAAATAAAATTAAAGCAGTGATAATCCATTTAACAAAACTTCACTTTTGAAGACTAAAATAAGGGGAAGAAAAACTTTCTATTTTGAGGCCAGTTAAATGGCAATTGTTTTCCCCTGATTGATTTCTAACAAACAAAAAAAAATGTCATAGAGTACATTGAGCATCAAATCCGAGGCTTTAGTATCACATAAAGTGGGGAACTTGAGAATATTGGGGTCACTGTTTACCAACTTAGGAGAAGCAAGAAGTACTCTAGCTTTCTGGGTTTTGGAATGTCCTGTACTTTTGCTGTCTCCACTCTTTAGAATCAAAACATCAGGATCTTTGCCCCCTGAATTGTTGATGACCATTGCTATCAAGTATTTTACTAATTTCTTATTTTAGAGGATATAACAAGAGATTAGACACACGACTAGCCTAAAGAAATATTGAGATATAACATAGTTTGGAAATATAGCACAATAAACTAAATAATTTTAACAAAGCAACCATTACTGCATGTAATTCACAGTAACGAATATATAAAGTGCTTGAAGCACCCAACAAATCATGATTGATATCTAATGCAATGGCTTACATGCATAGACATTCAATATGTATGGATTGAGTGAACAAAGAATGAGTAAGTGGATGTTCCAACAACAGAAACATGTGATTTCTGTAGTCATGGTCTATAAAGTTAAGAGCATAAACTCCATGTCTCCACCCAGAGCTGGCCTCTATGAGAGAGAGAGAGAGAGAGAGAGAGAGAGAGAGAGAGAGAGAGAGAGAGAGAGAATGGAAAAGACGCCTCTCCAAACCAACAGTGGGAGTTTACTTACTTATTCATGGAGCTGTGGCCTGGACCTTTGGAGATGAAATCCCAGGGAAGCATTGAGCAGCTTGTGTCAGTCACTGCTGAGTGATCTGACAAAAGAGACTGAGACTTTATTTGGAAATAAATGTAGATCAATAGCTTGGATAATATATCCAAACCAGAGAGTAAAGGGGATGGAGTAGACACAGTACTATACCAAACAGGAAGTGTGGAAGTAATCTCAACCACCACCAGGAAGGATTAATTTAGACTATAAACAGAGAACCAAAAACAATTGAAAGGAACAATATTATAAATGTACAATAAAGGAGTACTGATGGGTGATGTCATTCTGTATGCTGTGAATGGGTTGTTCTGATTGGTTGATAATTAAGTCTGTTTGGCCAGTGGTAAGGCAGAATAAGGATAGACGGGACATTCCAACTAGAGAGAGAAGAAGGAGAAAACAGAATTTGGAGATGCTGCTAGCCACTGCCAAGAGAAGCAAGATGTAAAGATACTGGTAAGCCACAAGCCACATGGCAAAGTACAGATTTATAGAAATTGGTTAATTTAAGATATAAGAGCTAGCTAGCAAGAAGTCTGCCATGGCCATAGCTTAAAAATAATATAAGTCTGTGTGTGTTTATTTGGGTCTGAGCGGCTACAGACTGGACAGGACACAGGAAAACTTTCAGTTACAGAGTACTTTTAAAAAGGGCATCTCAAATTGGGAAGTCACTGGCTTAAATAATGAAAATAGTATGAAAAATCTCTAACAATGAGATTGTACAGGATGAGAGACAACAATTCCTCAGGTAATTCAGAAATGTGTGGAGAAGATGAACCATAAGTGTAAACTTCTATTCTAAAAGGATAATCCGTGAAAGAAGGGGAGAAGAAAAGAGCAAACTGCACATTTATAAACTGAGGCAAAGCTGTTCATCTAAATAAGCTGGAGCTTGCCTTACCTATGACAGAACCATTTGTGTTTTCTGATGGAATTTATCCCTATCTTATTTGAGAAAACTGTCTCATGTGTGTCATGAAGGTCAAGGTATGTGCACATCAAGATAATGAAAACTGATGATCCATTTGTAGACTATATGAGTCAGTGGGTTTGGTGACCATCAGTACAGTTATACATCAGGAACTTTGAAAAAGCCACATAAGACCCACAAAGATAAACCCTTTTCTAATTTTGATAAATCATTTTCTGTTTTACTGTTAATATTTTCTATGATGATCCAGTCAGGAGAGTTGGTCTCATGTATGATGCACCATGGTTTTGCTTTATCTATCTTTGAAGCAAATTGACTTGGGCCTTTTTATGTCTACTGTCATTTTGTATTAATGAAGATAGTGACTTTTCTGTGCAAGAGAGTTAGAAAATAATACTGAAACAGAGAAAGTCACACTGAGGAGAGATATTAGTGATTTTACTCATCTCTTTTTATTTGAGGCTTAGTAGAAACCACATAGTGGTAGAACTGGAGAATGTGAGTGGGAATTTAAAGCTCATATAGCAGCTACAGTATCTATGGCTTATTGAATATGTGCATGGCAATGGTGTTTCTCATACTTTCAATATTCCATTTAATAATACCAACATTGTGCCCAAGATCATACTAGTGTCATTCTGATTATGAATTATCTTTCTTAAGTAATACTTTCCAGATCCATCTGTTTATGTGTGAATCTCATTATTTAATTTTTCTGTACAGCTGAATTAAATTCCATTAACTATGTGTGTGTGTATATATATATATATATATTATATATATATATATTATTTTGTTATCCATTCATCTGTCAATGTACTTCTACCTTTCAGATTCAGATCTTAGCTTATAATATATGTATATATGTATATAATGTAATATACATATATATTTGCACACATTAAATGTGTGTACACAACATGGTGAGGTAAAGAATAGGAGGGGTGAAAGCAAATTTGAAAACAACTCCTAAGATAAGTTTACACATAGTTGTAAATGGTACACAGAACCAATGAAAGGGTAACACACCAAAAGCCTAAGTTACTGATAGAAAACAGGACTAAAACTAAACAACTTGGCTAATTAAGAACAAAAAAGAGAGAGATTTTTCACCTGGGTTCCTCGTGCAAAATAGTCCATGCATACATCCAGAGTGTCCTAGGGAGTGCTAGAACAAGATCAGGTCAAGCCAGGGACCACAGATCAAGATGACTCAGGGAAGTCTTGTTGCTCCCTCTAAATCAGAAGACATGCCTGGGCAAGTAGTTCTCCAACTCCCAAGCCATAGTTGGCAATGTCCACTCTACCTCACAGGGCTCTCCTCATGTCACCTCATACATCCAATGATGGTTCAATCCAAGAGGAAAGGGATCATCCCTGAAATATTCCATGAGACACAAGCATTTTCTCCCCCATTTATCAACCATCCAACAGTAGAGTTAGGAAGCAATGTGTTTTATTATGTTAGATCAGTGAAATTATGTTTTTCATTATATAAATTGACCTCCCAACGCTAGAGGAGCAAAGTATTTTTACTGTAATTTTGTTTTTATGTAAAGACAGTCTCTGGAGTTGATATTTATATATGAGTAATATGTTTATGTAACACTGCATTTTATCTCTGAACACAAGCGAAAAGAAAAAGAAAACTGGAATTTATTTCCAGCTAAGTTCATGAACATATCAGTAGGACAGGGAGATCAGGCTGCATATATTTTGTGGATCTATGTATTGACATTTCCAGGTGAAAGTGAAACCTTCACTGAACAATTATATTATGCAATTGAAAACAAATAAAGATTATCAATTTTAGCAACTAAAGGATTTACTATAAAAACTCTTTCCCAAAACAGAGAGGTGTTTGATCTTGGAAAAATTATTTAACTGTAACTTCTTTGGCTGTGTGGATGGGGAGGAAGCTTAGTTTGTGTCTCTCTGCAGTTGGTACCTTCCTAGATGCCTTTTCCCTTGTCTTAGTGTGTTGTGAGATGTCTTATACTAGATAACGGATAGCATCCTAGATTCATCACACCTAAAGGATTCTATCCACTATCTGGTATAAGACATGTGCATACACACATATCATGTACACAAAAGTTATTTTTAAAAAAGGAGTTTAACAGGAAAGATTTCACTTCTTGTTAACTTTCTCAGTATAATCCAGGTCCACTTGTTTATTCTGTCTTTAATTTCACTGTGTCCTCTTTTTGACTCTGTGTCCCTCATCTCGCAGCATATTTTATTCCTTCATCAAAATCCAACTCCAGTTTCTCCTACATCAGAGCCTCCTCTTGTGCTTTCTGCTTTCATTCACTGTGTGCTCTTCTATATGACTGTGATGAGGTCAAGGTGACTTGGACATGTGGCATTTAAATTCTGAGAACTCAAGTTCATAGTGGAAAAGCTTCAACCACAAAATGAAAATTAGTAGCGAGAGGTAAAAGCCAACTGAAAATGGTAAAAGGTAAATTCCAGGATGTCTATAGACACCAATTCCCAAGAGTACTTTTGAAGTTGGGGTATAAGAGATGAGACACTATTCAATGAATAGAGGCATTAGCAACACTCTTTGTAAGATTAAAGATGAAAAGTTCCCAAGAGAGGCAAAGCTCCCTGAACTTTTCCCCAGAGCTTGTTCTCTCTTTGATTTCACAAATCTTCATTACATTCATTTAGGGATCAATTAGGACGTCAGCCAACATGGCCTGAAAAATTATGTCTTGGTAGCCGAAGAATAGGCTCTAGATCTGGCTTCACAGTCTATTAACTGTGTTGTCTTCAGTACACTGCTGGACTGCTCCTGTGCATTATCACAGTAGGAGACCAATAAGTCAAAACTCATCTCAGGGAAGAAAGGGTGGCCAAGTAACATTGCAGGTAGGTGTTGCAAATTCCCAAGTGCTAATACCACACTAAAGAATGTTACTGTTTGTGCTGTAATTAAGCCCAATTGACTGGTATATATTAATCAATATAGATGTGGAAAGCCAGTGTTTGACATATAGGGAAAGCTTTGCGATGGAAAGAATCCATGTATCATGTTACCATTCCATGCTGCAAGGCTGTGGTCCAGGGGAATGTTAACTATCCAATACATGCTTGCTTGATGCTCAACTGATTAGTCTTCTTTCTGTACAACACTTAATCTTCTGGTTTCTCTCTTATCATCTGTAAGAAACGAAAACCTTCTTATATAATTTTTTATGCAGAAAATATACTACATTGGCTATGTGAGTGGTGTTATTTATCATGCCAGGAATACCTAAATTCAAATGCTGGGTTTGCTACTCAACATTTTGAGTAAACTGCTTTAGTTTCTCTTTATCTCTTCTTCACTCATGGAATAAAGAATTCTTTGCTTAGAGGCTTCTCAAATACCTGACAGACTTTAAGTACATCTAAAGTACATAAGATGGTTTTTTGCCTGGGTATTGGGGTGGGGTGTGGGTCTGAACTGGAACAGGGAGGGAGGGGGAAAGCAAAGAAAGAGTACCATGATATAGAGAGACATCATGGGGATAGAGAGAAACCCGGTGCTGGGGAAGTTGCCAGGAATCCACAAGGATGACCCTAGCCTGGGCTACTAGCAACAGTGGAGAGGGTGCCTGAACTGAACTGGCTTGCCCCAGAGATCAGACCAGTGAATACCTTAACTGTCATCACAGAGCTTTTCTCCAATGACAGATGGAAGCAGATGCAGAGATCCACAGCCAATCACTAGACAGCTCCAAGAGTCCAGTCAAAGAGAGAGAAGAGAGATTCTATGAGCAAGTGCATCAGGATCATGATGGGAAAACATGCAGGGACAACCAAACCAAACTAGAGGAAATTCATGAAAGTTGGATCAATGGCTGTGGATCCTGCATGGGACTGGAGTAGGCACTTTGCATGGTGAGACAGTTGTGTAGCTTGATCTGCTTGGGAGGCCGCCTGGCGGTAGGATCAGAATCCATCTCTGGTACATGGGCGGGCTTTGTGGAGCCCACTAACTATGATGGGACACCTCCTGCAGCCTTGAGGCAGGGGGAAGGGCTTGGACTTGCCTCTACTGAATGTGGCTCCACATGGGAGGCCTTGCCTTCTTATGGGGGAAGTGGTGGTAGGTTAGGAGGAGGGAAGAGGGGGATCTTTGATTGTGTGTGAAATGATTGAAATTTTTTTCTTAAAAGAAAAGATGGTGTTTTGCTAAGCACAAAGTAGTTCATCAATAAATTCTGCTTTCTATTTTCTCCTTTTGTTACTGTTGTCTACTCTCTTGGGTGAAGCATGTTTATGGGGATGGCCTTCTCTCCTGTGGTTATGTATGCTCTGCTGTTTTGTGTGGTCGTATTATACTTTATGGATTATAGACCTAGAACAGATATTTTATAGTAGATGGAAGGAAAACTTTTCTTTTATATAGTTAATATATTTTACAAGAACAATGGTTTTGGTTGGCTCTGCTTGATAATCCTTTCTCCATCAGCCTGCCTGGAGATGAAAGGACTTTCTATATTTCATAAGAAAAGCCAGACTGTTTGATGTCATTTTGAAAAGTTTTAAAGAAGAAGATGGAAGGAAACACAGAAGTAAAATAAGAGGGGCAGCTTCAGAGGGAAACAATACTTCATTTCTGCTCACAGGAAACTTCACCATTCAAATGCATTCACTTCTCACAAAGCGTCTCCTCAATTTCAGCCCAAACATTGGAAACTGAGCCCATTAAATCAGAACAAAACCACTTTTGAAAACAGCTTTGGAAAAATACAATTTGACACAAAGGGATAAGAATCAAAAAGGATGAAAAATCAAAATGAAATTCAACTCAAGAGAGGCAAGTTCTCAGGTGGGTAGTTATTTACGAAACCTGCAAAGTCACAATCAAAGGGAGAGACTGTACTGATCAGCACATATTGTTCTATAACCTCTCCAGTTCTCACTTTCAGAGACCTTTAAAGAGGGAAGCAATTACAGGAGACAAGGGTCTTATTTCATGGCATAGGGATGAAAAGAGTTGACTGTAGTTCAGGTGCTTATCAGAATTCTTCCTCTATCCCTCTCCACTCTGTTAAATCCTTCTCCTTCCCTTTATCCCTTTTCCATGTCCTACTGCATCTACAAAGGAAGCCCTGACCGTTATGCCTGGCTATGCTTCCTCCTTTACTCAAAGGCTGGAAACAACCGTACCTTGCACTGCCCAGGACTGTTCTGTGTAGTGGTTAGACCACTGAATCTGAAAGCCAGACTGTGCACTGAATCTTGGCTCTGGTGCTTGCTAGTTGTCCAACTGTGGTCAAACTTACATAAATTTTTTTGTGTATGTTTTGTCATGACTAGAATGAAAAAATTAATATAAAGCACCTCAACACATTTTAAACACTAACAAAAATATCATTATTGCAGCACACTGAATTAGTTATAATTAGTTAACAAAGTCATTCCCCAACTATACATGCAAAATATGGAGCTTAGCTATCTTTCTAAAACCAAATCTGAATTACTTATTTGGGGACCTCTCAATGATCTCTTGAAAAAAAGTTCAAGTTTTTTAATAGGATAGGATATGAAACAACACATACCTTCAATACATACACCCAAATACATACTATAAATATTTGAGCTTGTGACTATATTCCCTTACCTGGTAATAGTACCTCAATATTATCTAGGATTGCACATTTTTTAAAAACTGTGTTCCTAAAAGGGACACATCCTGTTGGATATAGAGGGTTGGAGAGGAGGCAGAATTGCTGCTGGTTTTGAAAATGAGGGAAATGGGGTCACAAGCCAGAGTTTGGGCAGCATCTGGAAGCTGGGAGATGCCAGGAAAGGGACTTTCCCATAGATCAGAAGGAAGGAATGCAGTTTTTGTGGAATCTGCTTTAAAATTTAGAAAATCGTGTGTGTGTGTGCGTGTGTGTGTGTGTGTGTGTGTGTGTGTGTGTGTGTGTGTAGAGGGCATATGAGAACTTAGGGGCATTGATTCTTTCCTTACAAAGTCATGCTATTGGGTTTACTAACAAGTGCTTTTGCCCTCTGTGACCGGACACTTGCTTTTAACCCAGTGAAAGCCATACCAAGCTTCTAGTCCAAGGAACAAGTATATAATATATCTATAGTGAGCCACTAAGGTTACAGTGATTTGTTGTGACAGTGATAGGAAATTAATATACATGTATGAAAAGCATTTTGGTTTGGTGTTTGTCTTCTCTACCTACCCTTCAGGGCCTGAACAACAAGATTGGAAGGAGGATCCAAGGTCAATGCTCAATCCTCTTTGTGTATGGACAGGATTCACATAGAGCTAGATTCCCAAAAGCTGCAGCAGTTATTGGGAGAATGGATAGATATATGGTGCATAGTAAAGATAATGGGACACTGGAGCAGGTAGAACTTTAACATGTCTTCCGAAATTCCTTATATACCTGTCTTTACAATTATAGATTTGTGAATAGGCTAGAGTGTCACTGTAATGGTTGTTGTCCCTTATAAGGAAAAAAGAATTCATAGCAGATTTAATTATACTCCCAATTCAATTAAACTCATATGAGGAGATAATCTTTATAGGGTTGATTTTATTCTATGTCCCAGGTACTGAGAACATATTAGGAAAAGTTGAAAAACTAATATCATAGTGGTGGTATTCACACAAAAAATTGAAAGAATTCATAGAGATCTCCATGAGTTTGTTTCGATATGTTTCTCTCTGTCTCTCTGTCTCTGTCTCTGTCTCTGTCTCTCTCTCTCTCTCTCTCTCTCTCTCTCTCTCTCTCTCTCTCTGTGTGTGTGTGTATTTATACAACAGCAAAATAGATGTGTATCAGGAGGAACCAAGAATGCCAAAGGAGGAGCAAGTAAGGCAGGTTTGAATATCTTACTTGAAATATGACACTTGGTCAAGGTTATATAGAAGACATTTTGCAGACTATGAGAGTTTCAAGGAAAACAAACAGCATATAGAGAGAGGAGCTATGACTAAGGCCCCAAGGTAGATCCCATCTGAAATGCCCAAAGAATAGCCAAGGTGTCAGGTGAACATGTAGCTAAAAGCTCCGTGATTAGCAAATGAGAGTGAGCCAAGCATTGTAGGAGCTTTGTTAGAACTGGTACAGCATAGTTTTCTGTTCTGCTAGGATTAGGACCTGTTCTTTATTGGTGGGCAGCAGAGGCATACAGATACACCTCTACTCTCAGTCTAGATGCCATGCTAAATATTGATTCATGGAATGGGAAAAGGGAAGAGCATGGGGCAGCATTTACAGAGTACTGTAAATGTTAAAACTTCGACTGGAGATTTAAACAAAAATATTTATTTTGGAAGTCAAAATCTGATTTCCCCACTGAATAATTTAATGCATTCTGTATAAATGAATTAAAGAGTCTCTTTTTCCATCTCTCCTGAAATAAAATAGATAATAGATCTTTCTTCTTCAAAGCCCTTTGTAAGTCATCTGAAATTCAGCCGGCAGTTAAGACCAGATTAAAATGCTGGCTGCTTCATCTTCTGTTAGCATTCAGCTGGTTCAGTGTGTTAGTATTAGATAAAGAATCAAGATGATTTAGGGAAGAAATGGATACCATTTTCCAGAAACTTGAGTAATAAATTACCCAGCAGTCCTCAAATGCTAGTGTCTTATCTACCATCTCTGTCCCTTACTGAGACAGTATGAAGGGCCCATCATCTCTTCATTTGATGTCTGTGTTGCTGACTATCAAATACAGACATTTCCAAGATGCCCCTGTCCCTTGAAAGCACCCTCCAGCTAAGGAGTTTATGAAGAAAGAACATGGATCCTTTGACCCTCTCCATCATTGACAGCAGTAGCGAATAACAAAGTACTGATTTACTTCATTTAACTTGGGTATCTAAACCAGGAAGCATTTATTGAGACGTCATTATGTATACACACACACACACACACACACACACACACACACACACACACACACACACTTGACATATCAAAAGTAAAATATTATAAATACAATCTCTTGTTGTAGCATAAAATTAAAAAAAATTACCTTAAACTGCCAAGAAAATTGCAATATTTTCTCAGTGTAAATCTATGGAGAGATCATTACAATGTCAAAATGGAAATTGAAAAAGTCAATACACGCACTGTGTGCTGACATCTGAGACTGACTCATCCTGTCAAGTGGAGGAGAAAGGGAAGACTGGCAGGGGAGTGTGCTCAGATCAGCCTGGGGAATTAGCCAAGTAGGAGGCATAGAAGACCTCCCATGTGAACCACATTATAAAATCATGAAATTAAGATGAAATTAGGTGTACACCATACTTCTCCATTAGGGATTGATTCTGTACAATATTTTAATTCTAGGTTTTTCATCTGTCAGTTATCTGAGATGAACGGTATTCTCAGAATGCATTCTTTTGTTATTATGGGAGATTCTGAGGGGATTTTACCTGCTCTGTTCCACATGGAGCATCTGAACTTTACCAGACAAAGAGCATCCATTTTAAAGTAGCTATTTGTTTATAATAATTCTCAAGGATTATTTCACTCAGGAGTGTTTTTCATTTTTGTAGAAATGACTTAGTCTTCATTCTGTAATGAGCCCTTCACTCTTTAGTACAAAACTGATAACTTTGCATGATTATAAATGATACATAGAAATTTCTCATTATCGTGCTTATCATCATCAATGATTTTTATAAAGATTTATTTACTTGTTTACTTATGTGTATGCTGTGAGCCTTTGTGAGTACATGTGCACCACATGCATATAGGAGCCATGGAAAGCAGAACAGAGTATCAGATCCCCTGGAACTAGAGTTTTCAGGTAGTTGTGAGCCTCCGGGTGGGATCTGGAAACCAAACCTGGGTCCTCTGCAAGATTGCTAAGCACTTACAACAAATGGGCAGTCTCTCCAGTTCCTTCACTAATTCTTGACAGCATTTATACCTGTGGAAAATGAATATATATATATAATGGATAGAATGTGTGTATCCCTTCAAAATTTGTATTTTGAAACCTAGTCTCTAAGATGATGGTATTAGGAAATGGAAGTGTAATTAAATGATAAGATTATGGGGTGTTAAAGCTTCCATGGATGGGATTTGTGTCCTTTTAGGGGAATGAAGACAAAAGACAAGAGTTCTCTTCCCAGCATGTGAGGACCCAGTGAGAATGAGCCATCAGTAAAACAGAAAGCAGGCTCTTACCAGCATCCACTCAACTGGCATCTGGTAGTTTTCATTCTCCAGAATTGTGAGAGGTTAAGTTTCCTTTCTTTAAAAGCCATGTGTTTATGGTGTATTGTTACATCACCCAAAACAACTCACAGTAAACATGCATTTGCTGGTGAATATGTGTGCAAACACTGCATGCGAGGTGTTTGATGAGAGAAGCACTTGGATAAAACCCCATAGCATGATGACTTTTGAGTAGACTCCATGCATGCACAAGGAAGCAGAGAGTGTGAGTTGCTCCAGCTGATGGAACATGAAGATTGAGAAAGAGTATGTTGCTCACAAAAAGCAATGACCTGATTGGGCAGGTTCTTGAAAGAGAGGTTTAATAAAAAGTGGTGATGGCTGGCAGTGGAAGATATAGGTAACACCAATCCACAGACTATATGCCTGCCCCTAAGCCAGTTGTCTGTTCTTTTTCATCTATGAAGGTGACCTTAATGGCTAATTCATGTTAGATAGCCTTCCTAAGGCATCTCAGTCAAACAGTCCCCAAGAACAAATTCAAGCTCATCCCTGGATCTGTCCATGACTTCTGATGTGAATATATAGGCTTATTTTGTACAAGAAAAACATTTATATAAACTATAGCTAAACTAGTACATGCTATTTCCTGTCTCTGTGGTATAAGTTCTTGGTTACATGGCGTGACACATACATTACTTCTGTGGACATTTTTTTAAGCTTTTAATCCAGTTGCCTGTTACTCTGGTGATAATATCTACAGCACATGGAAACAGTTACCTACAACATTCACCTATATTGTACTTAATTGAGATACTGTGGGCCACAGCTTGAGGGAACAGTATGCTATAGAAGTTAATCTCAGCAGTACAGAAGTAGGTTTAGGGCTCACAGAGAGATAGAATTCAGCTTTCAAATTATGGTAACAAAATTCATTACTAGCACTTCTGAAGGAGGTCCTCCATCTGCTACCCAGGAGTTCTAACCTGCTGTGCTCTTGGTTTACTGCCTAGTGGCATGTAGAATGGCCAACTGCCCCCAAACTGTAACCAGGAGAGCCCAGGACTAGCAAGACCAGTCACCTAGTTCAACACCACCTTCAAGAGAAAAGTCAGAAAGCAAAGCAGAGAAAAAGGCTGGTGTGATGACCAGATGACATGGACATGCCTGAGCAGGTAGACCAAGTCGGGCACAACTCTGAACCCAGCCACTGGGGCCACTCGGTGTAGGGAAAATACATTTTCATGTTGCACAAGGACAAGCATCTCAGAAAATACAACAGTTCACAACCTCCTCTTTTTTTCCCCGTGTTCATCAGATCTTTATTATTTTTATTCTCCTGTCATACAATACAACACAACCACAACCTCTCTACCTCCTTTCCTTCTAATCCTCCCACCTTCCCTCTCCTCTAGATCCACTTTCTGTTTCCCTTCAGAAAAGAGCGGGCCTCCCAGGGATGTCAACCAAACTCCACATAACAAGATGCAATAAAACTAGGCATATATCTTCATATCAAGGCTGGATGAGGCAACCCAGTAGGAGGAAATAGGTCACTTGAGCAGGCGAAAAAGAGTCCCCTGTTCCTATTGTTAAGAGTCCAGCATCAACCCTAAGATAAAACAACCACAGTATGTGTGCTGGGGCCTGTTGGAGACCCATGCAGGCCTGGAAGTTGCCGCTTCGGTCTCTGTCATTCCCTATGAGCTCTGCTTAGTTGATGCTGTGGGCAGTGTTTTCCTGGTGTCCTCAAACATTCTGGTTCCTACAATTCTTCCTCCCCCTCCTCTGCAGAGTTCCCCCAGCTCTTGCTAATGTTTTGCTGAGGGTCTCTGTATCTGCTATCTTCAGCTGCTGGAGGAAGCCTCTCTGATGATGATTGGGCTAAGCATTAATCCTATGAGTATAGCAGAATATCACTAGAAATCATTTCATTGACTTTTTATTGATTAACTGGTTTTTTTGTCAGTCTTTTTTGGTTCTACCTAAGTCTCTGAGACATCGAGCTTCCAGATCCTGGCCATCTAGGCAGTGTCATGAATTGGCTTCATCTCATGGTATAGGCCTCAGGTAAGACTAGTCATTGATTGACCTCTTCCACAAACTCTGAGCCACCATTACCCCAGTGCATCTTGCAGGTAAGGCAGGTTTGTGGGTCATAGGTTTTTTTGGAGGGGTTTGTGTCCCAATCCCACCACCGGGAACCTAATCTGATTACAGAAGACAGCTGGTTCAGGCTCCATATTCTCCATTACTAGGAGTTCTCCCTAGGGTCAATCTCATTAGTTCCGGAAGTTTTCATCACACTTAGTTTCCATATCACCCCCTAAATGCCCATTTATTTCAGTAGTCTCTCCCCACACTCACTCCCTCTCTTCCTCCTTCCCCAACCTGATCCTTCCTGTTCTCATCCCCACCTGTCCCCAGTCTGCTCAGAAAATCTATTCTACATCCCCTTCCCAGGGAGATCCATGTGTCTCCACTAGACCTCGCCTCTCAACCTCCTCATTTCAATCAAAGAAGTAGAGGAGTATTTATTTATAAAGTTTCAGTCAAATAATTAGCCAAGCTTAATTGGTTTATTGAAAGAGTAGTTGACTGTCGTTTGCAAAACTATCTCACCAAAAGGCATCTTTTCCAGTGATGTGTAAATGAGATCCAACTATAATATGAAGAAGGTCACCTGCACCCAGGCAGCCTTTTCCCTGGTAGAGAAAGTGGCAATTCTTTCAGACTCCCAATAAATTGAATATGAGAGGATTAACTTGTTGATCATATCCTTTGATAAGGAAGTGAAATAGAAAAGGTGTTTTTGCTGCTGAGAGATGGTTCATGGGTTAAGAGCACTTGCAGGGAACCCAGGTTCAATTCTCAACACCCACATGGTATTTACAATGGCCCTTGACTTCAGTTCCAGGGGTTCCAATGCCCTCTTCTGGCATCTTTGGGAACCAGGCATACAGTATATACATACATGCATGCTGGCAAAACACCCATATACATAAAATGAAAATAGATGTATTTTTTTTTTAAAAACATTTTTGCTACTACAGGAGTGTTGTGACTACCTTTTAAATATCACTGGTTTCTGTTTACAGAAAAATCAATGCTTATAAATGATTTAAATGTAAGAAATGTTTATTTCTCCTTGTACAATACTGGCACAGAACTTTTCAGCAATTTATAGACCTTAAAAATAGTATAAAAAGTCTGATTTTATCCCGGTTTATTTTTAATTATTAAACAGAATCCAATTTTATCTAAATGAAACTTTAAGCATGCCATAAAGATCTTTACAATATTTCAAATAAAATATTTGAAATATTGTATCAATTTAATATGATATATCAGCTTAATATCAACTTAATAATGACACATCAATTTGTAATTTTAAAGTACTTAAGTTATATGGCTTCAACCCCAATAATTCTATAATAAAAAATATTGACTATTTTATAAGTAAACACAGATATATCCTTAAGGCCAGGGTTCTCTATGCAAAATTGTTAAATTTAACTTGGTTATTATTTTTATGTTTAGTGGTAAAAGACATGTATTGACTTCTAATTGTGAGGAAAAGTATACAAAAAATTTTACACTTGGTCTTAAACAAAGAGATTGATAGCTAAAATTAACGGTTTTAGATGAACCTTACATTATCATAATTTGAGGATAATTTATGTAAGCATAATTTGTCAGAATAGACTAGTTCATAATATACATCATTCTTGAAGTCGTCAAAATGGCCTGAACTATATTGTAAGTGTTTCATCTTATAATATCAATTCATTATTTATATCCTTCAATATAAGGTAATTGAATGTCAAGAATAGTGCAGGATGGTGCTGGAACTGACCAGCAGGTAAAAAAACAGTCCAAGAAGAAATATCTCAAAATTTATATATGTAGAATTTTAAATAGCTGACTCAATCTTCATGTTCATGTTAAGTTTAAAAATAGAAGATAATACCCCTGGATAATAGCCCAATGTGTGGGAGCAGATAAATCATTTTTATAGATTCATGTCAAGATTTAGTTGGACTCAGGTTTATGTGAAACAATAATACAAGTAAAAAGATGGCTACATGTTTATTCTACAGGACACTCTACACATAAAGTAATACGTTTTTTCATGATTTAGAGCCTGTGAAAAACATATCAATAACAGCAGGCTACAAAAGGTAAAGATTGCACAAAGAGACAAAGAGTAAGCACTAAAAGTAAGCCTTGAGTGACAAACATCATCAATAGCTTATTAAAATACAATGAGATAATAAGTAATATTTTCAGTAGTTATGTATGCATTTGGGGGGAAAAACAGAATGTAAAAAATATGACAAATCCAAGTAATTCTGACCTTCAGGAGCCTGGTAGCCCTTACCGTAGACATTAAATTGTATTTACATGGAAGTTAGATGTGGATCTGCACATGGCCATTCCTGATAGCTGCACTGATGAGTCACATAAACATGTTACAAGGTAGAATTGACTCAAGTTTGAGTTGAGTGCAGTTGATGAATAACTCCAGTCTAGGTTTAATTATAAGAGCCAATTATTATGCAAAGTCCTTAGGCTTAGAGAATTGTTCCCTAACAACTATATTTGGTATTAAGACTTCCTAATCTCAGTTAAAATCGAGTAAGAATAATAGTCTTGTTAATTTGCAACAATTGATACTTTGAATGATACTTTGAAATTAGAATTTCTCATTCTAACCACGCTAGATATGAGAACAGCTCATTAGACCTTAGGCTATAAGAACTAAACACTTAAATTAAGAATTTAATACTACTTCATTTGGAGAACTATTTTATTAAAAATTCTATTTCACTCAATATTGTCACACGGTAGGGCCTCAACAATACAGGACAAATGAATGACTATTAATACTGCTACTGTTCTACTAAATTCTTCCAGGACCTTGAAACTTTGTTGAATCATTCATGGTTCACCAAGCACTTCCTAGTTGATAAAGTACATAAACTCAAAGCACACAGGGACTTGTCATGCTTCACAAGGTCTTTTATTGTCAGTACCTAGAACACGATGGCCCTGGGTGAATACATATTATATGTATGGATGAGTGGTTCTGTCAGATTCTCCTACACTTGTATAAAGATGACCTGGAAAGGACTTTTAATTTTTTTCTTACAAATATAAATGTTCACATTTGCTCCAAATTATGTAAAAATTCAACATAAAGTCCTGTGGTGTTATTGTGTTCCCCAAAATATTGTGCACTCTAATAAACTTATCCGGGGCCAGAGAACAAAACAGCCACAATATTAAACATAGAGGTTAGACAGTGGTAGCACACACCTTTAATCCTAGCATTCCAGAGGCAGAGATCCGCCTGGATCTCTGTGAGTTCAAGACCACACTGGAAACAGCCAGGCATGGTAACTCACGCCTTTAATCCCACAAAGTGAGCCTTTAATCCAATGAAGTGATGGCAGAAAGCAGAAAGGTGTATAAGGCATGAAAACCACAAACTAGCCTGGTTAAGCTTTTAGGCTTTTAAGCAACAGTTCAGCTAAGATCCATTTGGATGAGGACTCAGAAGCTTCCAGTCTGAGGAAACAGGATCAGCTGAGGAATTGGAGAGGTGAGGTGGCTGTGGCTTGTTCTGCTTCTCTGATCTTCCAGCATTCACCCCAATAACTGGCCTTGGGTTTGTTTTTATTAATAAGACTCTTTAGGATTCATGCTACAAAGTCCACTCTGTTTTCAGGACCCAGGGAGCACCCTTGAATCACAGGAAAGCCATCATCTTTTTTGCATTCCTATACATATTA